>VMDO01029000.1:0-23183 GCA_007922755.1 Pedetes capensis
ATCCCTTAAAATAAAGGTAGAAATAATGGAACAAAAATATTATTTAAAAAGTATAATTCAGTAAAATGCTCTTAAAGTAGAAAATTATTTAAATCTATATATCACATGAACACACCATTAACTTAGGGAAAATTTATTCAGATGGTAAACATTAACACATATCCTAAGAAATTCCTGCGACATCAAGAAGAAAAAAAAAGGAACCATTTGAGCTCCTAATAAGATCCAAAAAATAATTTTTGAGCCTAGGAAAGAGGTGAAATTCAAATCAATTTATTTTGAACATTTCTAACAACTGTGGAAAGAAATATTTAGAGCGATAGGGAGAGTTTAATCAAATAAGAGAATTAAAGGCAGATTTATAGGGCTTTTCTATTACAGGGATTTGTTCATGGTCTCATCAAAAGTAAGCAGAAGGGGAATTTATCAGGGGAAAAAACTGGAGATGAATTTCCTCCTGTAAGCTCAATATTTCACAAGCTATATCTTCCCCATGTTAACTGTCCTAGAAAATTTCCAATCATTTTATATAAAGTCAGATATTACTGTGTTCAAATACTCTGACCCAGCTCCAAATCCTATGCAAGAGAAAATAAAGAAAAAATGTTATTTAGAATATGACAGTCAACAAAATTTCTCAGAACCGTTACCGACAAAATTAGATTAATGGAAGGAGACAAGGGAGCAGGTAAACTTACTGTGAGGAGGCATCTATGATATTTTCTGCCTAGAACTCTTCTTAGCCTCTGAGGACAGCCACCTGCCTGCCATTCTCCATTCTCATGGCTTCAGCAAGAGCCATGTCATTCTTACCTGACCTACCTCTCCCCATTTTCCAGCAAGATTGTGGGCCACAGACATTAGAACTGCATTTGCTGTGTTTCCATCAACATGGATAAAATCAATCTGCAATAATAGAGAATGAAGCCAAATATCAGAGAAAGTCACAGATAAGATTCATACTCTATAGGACTTTCAGGTCATCTGATGCAGTTGTTCTTGGCCTTCTTCTAATTGCTTTGTCTCATGGGCCAGTAAATATTCTCTTTCCCTAAGCTATAATAAGTTAAAATTTTCATAGTTGCTGTTAGGTGCCATTGAGTCAAGTCCAACTTATGGAGACCCTCATAAGGTTTTCAATGGCTCATTGTTTGGGGATTGCTTCAGGAATGGGCTGCCAGATCCTTCTCCCATTTTTGTGGTGCTGGGCATCAAACTTGGGTCCTCAGAGAGTGCGGAGCAGCGCTCTACCAACTGAGCTAAATCCCAGCCATTTCTCTAAGCAATATTAAGGTAAAATTTTGATAGTAGCAACCCAGTGGATCCTGATTAATATACTACATCAAAGTAGAGAGAAAAGATGGGGAGAGAGGTAGCATTAAAGTCAAGAAGTGACAGACACGCCGGGCGCAGTGGCACACACCTGTAATCCCAGCGGCTTGGGAGGCAGAGGCAGGAGGATTGCAAGTTCAAGACCAGAGGCAGTCTGCATAACTTAGCAAGACCCTGTCTCAAAAAGTGAAAAAAAAAATGGGCTGGGGGTGCAGCTCAGTGGTCCAGCACTTGTAGAGCATGCAAGCGCGAGGTCCTGGGTTCAATCCCCTGTACCTGTACTACAAAAAAAAAAAAAAAAGAAAGAAAGAAAGAAAGAAAAAGAAAAGAAAGAAAAGAAAAGAAAAAAGAAATGACAGACAATGGAGAAAGAGTTAATAGAAAAGCAGAAGGTTTGTAGAAGGAAGAGATAAGGAGGAAACAAAGATACTGGGTAAAAAGGTTTCCAGTCATTTAGATATGTGGGTAATTCTAGAAAGAAAAAAGGAATATAGTCTGTGTATATCCTGGTATGTTATTTTAGAAAATCTCTTTACCCATCTGTTTATTGACTTAACAGACCTGAAAAAACTATTGTCCTCTTTTTTGGGCAGTAAATGTAGCCTCTGAGCTTAAAACATTTTTAATATGTTCATATAATAAGGCACAGTATGGAAAACATAAACATTAGTGTTTTTGTTTATTTTCACTGAAGGGCTAAGGAGAAGAACACAATCATAACAAGCAGGAGAATTTTGTGGGCAAAAGCTTTAGTTCAAATTTAGTTCAAATTATTTATGGCTTACATAACCAGAAGAAAGTTGCTATATCAATCTGTGCCTCAGTTTCTTTATTTGTAAAATGGATAAAATAAACAGTAATTATCTCACAAAATTACCATGAGAAATAATAGAAAAGGCATACAAAATAACATTTGCATTTACTGGCATACAATAATTGTTCAATAAATATTAGCTCTGAGCTGGGTGTGGTGGTACACGCCTGTAATCCCAGGAACTCAGGACCTAAGACACAATAATTGCAAGCTAGAGGCTAGAGGTAACCTGAGTAAATTAGAAATATCCTGTCTCAAAATAAAAAGTTAAAAATTGACTGGGGTGCAGCTATGTGGTGGAGCACTTGCAAAGCATTCATGAGTCCCTGGGTTCAACCAGCCAGTACCACAAAAATAAATAAATGAATGAATGAATAAATAAATAAATAAAACATAGACTACTATCACTAATACGATTCCACTTGATTTTCTATCCTGCTCCTTTACTATGACAGGGAATTTAACTTATTTTACACCATTTCATATTATTTGATCACCAAAATAATCTTGGGAATAAAAATAATCACTATTGCTAGTATGCATCTGCAGTCATACCACTGTGGTGTTGGATCCCATCATATCTCAAAAGCTAAGCAGGGTTGGCCCTGATAAGTACTTGGATGGGAGACCACCTGGGAACACCAGGTGCTGTAGGCTTGGGAAAAGTACCTGGACAGCTAGTCCCAAAAAACAGTCTGCACTGAAAACCCTATGAATAGCAGGGAAGCACAACAATAGTGTTTCGTGTTGTACACACGGTCGATATGAGTTGGGCACTGACTCAATATCACCTAACAACAACAATTCCTAGTATATAGATAAGAGTAAGAGTGAATGTGTATCTTCCTTAGCGTGACAGTGCTAGAAATTGGCAGAATAAATATCAGACACCAATTCTGAAAGATTCTAAGGCATCTTTTTGGTATCCTAAATCAAATTACTTCCACACCCAGCTTGTATTCTGTGCATCAGAAACATCAAGCACCTACATGCCAAAGAAAACACTGTGTGACTGTGTATCTTAGTGTTTTATATTATTATGTATACATCTGTGCCAGAATTGATCTGTACCCTGTTTCTTTAGGTATCTGCAGATTCCATGAAATGCTGTCATCTACTGTCTTCATCTTTTAGATATGGTCAATACCTAGAGCTTTTCATAGGGCCCATCACACATTCTAAATGGCCCATAGAACTCTGTGTGTGTGTGTGTGTGTGTGTGTGTGTGTGTGTGTATTTTTCTCACAAAACTACATATTTTTTTGTTGACCCACCACCCTCCCAAACATGATGTCCATCTCCAGGGATTGGTCCCTTCTCACATGTCAAAAATACATATGATGCAGTTTAGTCATCCTTGTTTACAAGGAGCACTCTGGTTGCATATCTTCTAAGACATCTGTTGGTTCTTTCGACAGTCCATGGTATATTCAATATTTGTCTCTAACACCATAACTCAAAAGCATCAATTATTCTCCTGTCTCCCCTATTCAATATTCAACTTTCCCAAGCATATGATGTGACTGGAAATACCATGGCATGAGTCAAGAACACCTTCATCTTCAATGTGATATTTTGTTTTTCAACAACTTAAGGAGGTCTTTTGAAGCAGCTTTTCTTGATGCAATGCGTCTTTTGATTTCTTGACTACTGCTTCCACGGGTGTTTATTGTAGAACCAACTAAAGGAAACTCTTGGACAACCTCAATCTTTTCTCCATTTATCATTAAGTTGTGTACTACCCCGGTTGTATGGATTGTCATTTTCCTGATATTGAGGTGCAACCCATACTGAAGGTTGTTTTCTTTGATCTTCATCAGTAAATGTTTCAAATCCTCTTCACTTTCAGCAAGCAGAGTGGTGTCATCTGTATAACATAGGTTTTAATTAGTCTTTCTTCAATCTTGATGCCATGTTCTTCTTCATAAAGTCTAGCTTTTGGGATTATTTGCTCAGCATAGAGATTGAAGCAGTATGGTGAAAGGATACAGCCCTGACACACGCTTTTCTTGTCTTTAAATGAGGCAGTGTTTCCTTGTTCTGTTCAAAAGACTGCCTCCTGGTCCATGTACAGATACCTTGTGAGTAAAATCTGGGGGCTCATTTTCCAGCACTGTTTCTGACAGTGTTTCTCTGCTATTCATAGGGCTTTCAATGGCTAATTGTTTTGGGAATTAGTTCACCATGTCCTTCTTGTTAGTCTGTCTTAGTCTGAAAGCTCAACTGAAACCTTTCCACTATGGATAGCCCCACTGGTGTCTGTAATACTAGTGGCAAAACTTTCAGAATCACCACAACATGCAAGCCCCCATAGTGTGGCAAACTGACAGATATGTAGTAGATAACCTAGAATATAGTGAGCATTTAATGAATGCTTTCAGTAATGAATGGATAAATGAACAAATAAATTAATGAATATGAAAAAAAACTAAAAATATGTCAGTAGGATACCAACTATGTATATTAGTATTCTATTGCTTCATAACAAGTATTCACCAATTTAAGGACTAAAACAATACCCATTTTCTAGCTGAATTGTGGAGTCAAGTTCAGCATACTATGACAGGATTTCTACTGAGAAAATCCCGAAGTCAAATTCAAAGTATTGGGCCAGGCTGATTCTTTTCTTGATACTCTTTGGGAAAACCACGTACAAGATCATTCCTCTTTGCAGATATCAGTTCCTCATGGCTATATAACTGAGTTTCCTATTTCCTTAATGACATACAGCCAGAGTCTGCTCTCAGCTTCTGGAAGATGGCATACCTCCCTTGCCATCGAGCTCCATCCACCATTAAACTGGCAATAGTGATTCAAATACTTCCCCAGCTTCCCATCTCTTGCTTCTCCTTCTGCAACCAGAGGAAATACTGTACCTAAAGAGCTTGTGAAATTAGGTCAGACCTACCCATATATCTTAAGATCAACAGTGCCATATGACAGTACCTAATCAGAAAATGAAGTTGATGAAATTCACATTCCCATGGATAATGCAGGGAGTGTACAACAAGCAATGAGAAACCCTGGGGGCTACCCTTCCATTTGTCTATCATACATGGAAGACTGTCTTACAATAGACTCCCTGGCATTCCATTGACTGCTCTTTCTAAAGTCACAATTTGATATTCCCAGGCATGTTTGATTACTATGTTGGAAGACCCTAGCGTTCAAAACTAATAAGTCATTTTATTTTCCCTTTGTAGTTTTTGAAATATATTTTCTGACCTTGCATCTATGTACTTTGGAAATAGCTGCTCTAACAGATAGAGAAATCCTATTACTTCCGTCCATTAAAAGAGTAGAATACAAATAGAGACAAACCCAGAAAATACCTTTTAGAAACACTCATTGACACTTGAGCCCTATCCAGCTTGTAGCACTGAAATTGAATTTTTATATTCACTGTAAAGGTTAGCAAAGGAAAATGTTTTTACACAACCCAGAGCCAGCTAGGGCGAGAGGGCCTGTCATACCTTCTGTATTAAAGCAACACGGGTCATCTTATGACTTAAGAGAAATGGAAAATATAGAACTATTGTTTATTTGAGAATTTTGCATTTGCAAAAAGCACTGGATTCATTGAACACAGATGTTATTATTATAGTTATTTACTGAAAATTCAGTATTTAGATGGCCAACTGGTGATGGAATCTGAATTATTACCATCAGATAATATTCACTATCTGTTTTATGTATTTTATATTCATCTGAAATCATTTTTATTTGGGGCCCTAGACAGTTGGGAAATTTATTTCTTTCTTGTTTACTCTGCAATCTAAAATCTTTAGCATAGAAATGGTATTTTAGTTCATGGAAATGATAAAAGAATGTAATAATAATGGTTTGTGTGATTTTATACTCAAATATACATAGACAAACTTTAAAAGATGTTATCATTATGCAAGATGAAGAGTTATGCAAGGTCCATCTCCTATGCATCCCCCAGTACCGAGTTTTCAGCCCCAAAGGCCAAAATATTGCATACACTACTTCCTTTCCTCCTCCAGCAGCATTCCTATAAAGTATTATTACCCAAAGCATGGAGTTTAAAAATCAGTTCTGGCCCTTTCCATCTCGGTGACATTAGACAAATAATGCATAATTTTTAGGAGTCAGAGTGAATATTAAATTAAAGAATATACTTTAAAACTAGATTTTTACTAATTTCAGCAAGAAAATACATTCCTAACAGTAAACTGGTAAATTCTATTTCTTGAGAAGTAATGCTTAAGAGAGGAAAAACACTTAACATGTATTGTGAGTCTTTATTCTAAGCTCTTTATATATATTTGTTCCTTTAATTCTCAAAACTGAATGATTAATGTGAATTCTATTATTATACCAACATTATAGACTTTAATAATGCATGTGTATTAGGGTAATTCAAAGGATTAGTCAATACACATGTGGAATACACATATATTCATACTTATGGTGTCATTTTTTATTTATAGAAATTTGTTAAAGGGCAATTATTTTCTTCTGTAATGTTGGGATCTGTGTCCATTTGTAAATCATCTTGTGAAAAAGGAAAACTTTAACAGTGGAAATAGTAAACAATGAAAGCAGCTAAATTTACTGGATACTTGTAACAGACAAGAACTATGACAAATGCTATCTTAAATGGGAATCATTTTACTTTTATATTAACAATATTCCTCCACATGTCTGTCAACTTGTGGTTCTTGGGGGCTTGCATGGGGCTGTGATGCTGAAAGCTATGCCATTGGTATTTCAGATACCAGCAGGGCTACCCATGGTAGGCAGGTTTCAGTTGGACTTTCAGACTAAGACAGAGTAGGGAAAAGGACCTATCGGCCCACTCCCCAAACAGAAACAATTAGCCATTAAGACCCCACAAAATAGCAGAGAAGCATTGTTAAATATAGTGCCAGAAAATGAGCCCCCTATGTTTGAAGGCATTCAAAAGGTGATTGGGAAAGAGTAGCCTCCTCAAAGTAGAGTCAACCTTAATTATGGGAATGGAGTAGACCCCTGGGACCTCCAGTTGCTAATACGGCAACACTCAAAATGAGAAGAAACACAATGTCTGCAACAACGGGCTCAAACATCAAAAAGATCATATGCATGGTATGTTGAGTAGTATTTTGTTCTGTTGAACATATTGTCGCTATGCGTTGGACTGAACAGCACCTAAAGACAAACAATATTGTTTTGATTTTACCTAAAGTACCTCAAAGTTATAGAGCAGGCTATTTTAGGGATCGTAGATAATAATGTTACAATTACTTGGAAGATATGAAATTGGTATTTTGGGTTGAAAGCAACCCAAAAGACAGAATTAAGATGAAACTTTATTGGGACTTCAAATTGAAGAAAATGGACATAACAGCTTGAGTCACAGATTAAAAACACTAAAGCTGTGATTCCGGGAAAGATTGAATTATTGAGACTGAAAGTGGGAAATGGGTAAACAAAAAGTTTCAGTGAAAACTAAAACATACTTACTGAAATTAATGAAAACCAATCTTAATAATGCCTGCAGCCCTAGCCCTGTGGCGTCCAATCCGGTCAGATCTTGGAAGATAATCAGGGTCGGGCCTGGTTAGTACTTGAATGGGAGCCCACCTGGGAACACCAGGTGCTGTAGGCTTGAAAGAAGGACCTGGCAACCCACTCCCAAAAATCAGTCTACCATTGAAAATCCTATGAATAGCAGAGAAACACTGACAATGTTTCGCCTGTTGTATGTAAGATTGCTATACATTGGACACTGACTCAATAGCGCCTCACAACAATCTTAAGGATTGCTAAATTATTTAATGTTTAATCATATTTAATAGCTCTGTATCCACTTGATTTTCACTACCACACGATGAGTGATTATTGATGCCTCATTTCACAGAAGATGTAATAAAATCATCTTGCCAGGGTCATGTAATATCTTCTTGCTTTTATTCTCTCTTCTCATCAACAAAATGCCTCATTTTGATGATTCAATAGCTAATCACTAAAAGAATTCAACCTTACTTTCTACTCAGCATGAATACGAATGTAAGTTCTAGGAGGAATGTTCCTTCCTTTTCATGCTCTTTACCACAATTCATCACAATCACCAGGCAAGCTGAAGCTCACACTGGGTAAGTTTAAGTTGAAATTGTTCCAAACATCCCTCATACAATAGGCTCAGATACTAGAAGGAATTTTTCATGTAGTTACAACCAAATTCCTACTTTCCTAAGGATTCACAGTAACCAGACCTAGACTTAAGTTCAGTGTGACAGAATTATTAACATCTTTTTCTCAAGTTCTTAAGGAGTGTTTTGAGTAACTGGAAATCCCATGCTCTACTAAAGAAATGTGCATCCTAGTATTGTGTGTTGTTAGATCATGTAAACACTAGCCTAAGTCATATTAAATGATGCTCTGAATGATGTTAAACCACACCGTCCCAATTTATATAGCAATGCAACAAATACATGTTCAACTCAAGCAATTTTAGTTGGGCAAATACTCATAAAACCTACACAAAGATCAAAAAATAAAACTCTACAAGAATCCAGAAGTTATTGTCAAAAATGAAAAGCCTAAACTAGGCACCATGGCACACCTCTGTAATCCCAGAGATTTGGGAGGTTTAGACAGGATTGTAGGTTTTGAGACTAAAGGCAGCTTGCAAAAAATAGACCAGGTCTCAAGATAAAAAATAAAAAAGGGGCTGGAGGTACAGTTCAGTGGTAGAGCACTGGCCGAGCATACATTAAAAAAACTTTCTGTTCATCTTAGAGTTACTCGTTGTTGTTGTTGTTGTTAGGTGCCAGGAGTCAGTATCCGACTCATAGCGACCCTCATAGGGTTTTCAATGGCTGACTGTTTTGGGATTGCCTTGGGAGTGGATTGCCAGGTCCTTCTCCCATTTTTGCGGTGCTGGGAGTTGAACTCGGGACCTCAAAGACTGCAGCGCAGCACTCTACCAACTGAGCTAAATTCCTCAGTGTTCTAATATTCGAGGTGATGGTTTCTTTACATTGATTTACAGTTCAATACCCAAATTATGTGTCTATAAACAGTATAATGTACTATTTTATGTATTTATTTTATATAAATGGAGTTATCCAATATGTAACTTTATTAAGCTTCTTAATGTATAATTGACATACAAGGCACATATCTTTAAAGTATAGAATTCCAGAGTGTTGGCAGATGAATATAGGTACCAATGAAATCATCAATACAATCAAGACAATGAAATACATATCACTCTCAAAAATTTCCTGTTTGTCCTCTTTCCCTCATCCCCATTCCTACCAATCCCATTTCCAGAAACCATTGATATGCATTCCGTCAGTATAGACTAACTTGCATTTTTAAAAACTTTATAAAATTGGAAACTGGATTTTTTCACTCAGATTAATTCTTTTAAATTCATTCATAGTGTTTGTATCATTAGTTCATTTCTTTGTGGTAATATATAATATTCCATTGTACATATATACCACAATTAGTTTATCCATTCATCTGTTAACAGACATTTGAGTACTTTATTTAGGCATATACTATCTCTTCTGTTGGGTAAATGGTTAGAAGTCCAATGTCTGTACCTTAGGGCTGGTATATGTTTAACATCTTAAGTTATTGACAAATTATTTTATAAAGTGATTTCAATAGTTCTCACTCCCATTGGAAATACATGAGAGTTTTAGATGCTCCACACTATCGCCAGCATTTTTGTGGTTTAGGTCAATGTGGTTGGCAGTGTTGCGTAAGTGTTTTATATCCTACCGGATTTCTGTCAGTCAACAAGATAGGAATGATGGAATTCTAGACTGTAAGGTATGTATATATGCATTACTTATTTATTGATTTTTACTGATAAGGAAAAGAAGTTACTTTAGCTCAGATTTCTTGTTATTCAAGACCCTGCATCTGGTGATGGGGTGCTTGCTACAGGGTCTCAAGGCAGTGTAGGATGTCCCATGTAAGATACAAGAAACACATATCTCTTCTGACTTTCTTTGTTCATTTTTTAAAATTATTATTCATTTTATTTTTTTCAGAATATAATTTGGATTTGTCTATTGCTCCTTACAATTTTATGTAATCTTGTTTCCTATATTTTGAAACTATATTATTCAGCACCTAAGTATTTAAGATTATTGTGTGCTCTTAATGCATTCAGCCCCTTGTCGTTGGAAATGAACTATGTTCATTATTAACAATGTTATTTGCTTTGAGATGTACTTTGTCTAGCATTAGCTACTTCCACTTTCTTAGACTATTGTTATGTGGTGTAATTTTTCCACTCTTACTTTGAGTATATATGTATCTCTGCATTTAAAGTAGATTGGTAGTATATAGAATAGTCTTGTGTTTTAACCATTCTGACAATTTTTGCCTTTTATTTGTGGTGTTTATATGATTGGCATATGAGATGATTATTGATATGATTGGGTTTTAATATATTGATTTTTTGTTTTTCTCATTTGCTCTTTTTTCTCTCTTTTTCAGATTCTTTTGTATTAAATTAGTACTTTTTATTATTTAATTTTAAGCCTGGTAATTGTATTGGTTAGGATTTTCCAGAGAAATAGAAACAATGGCATTGCTATAGATGCATATCCATAAAGAGAGAAACTTCTTTTAAGGAATTAGCTAAAATAACTTTGGAGTTAGTTAAATTTATTACCTGCAGGGCGGGCTGACTGATGGGTTACTAGGGATATTTAGAGTTCATGTCCAAAGGCAGTTCACTAGCCGAATTCCTTCTCTTCCTGGGGAGGCCAGTATTTTTTTAAGGCCTTCAACTGATTAGATGAAGCCCTAGCATAGTGTGGAAGGGAATCAGCTTCACTCAACTTCTGGTTTAAATGTTAATGTCATTGAAAAAATACCTCATGAAACAGTTATAATACTGTTTGTTCAAATATCTGGCTTTAGTGGCCTAGCGAAGTTGACACATAAAATTAGCCATCACATTAATATTTTGTTGTATTATTTTAGCAATTCTTTTAAGTTCTGTAGCAAACATCTCTAGCTCATTATTGTCTATCAGGAAGCAATATTATATACGTATGGTAAAAAATCTTATGACAGTATATTTCTATTTCTCTGTTTCTGGCTACTATGCTATTGTTTTCATATATTTTATTTGTACATATGATATAAATTTCTAAAAGTATTGTTTTGCTTTAAATAACCAGTTTTTATTTTATAGATATTTAAAGAAAAAGAAAAAAATAATGTACCCATGTAGTTACCACGTAGAGCCATAGTACCCTGGCATCTGATCTCATTAGATCTCGGAAGCAAAGCAGGTTTGGGCCTGATTAGTACTTGGATGGGAGACCACTTGAGAATACCAGGTGCTGTAGGCTTGGAAAAAGGACTAGGTAGCCCACTTCCAAAACAATCAGCCATCAAAACCCTATGAATAGCAGAGAAGCAATGACATAGTGTCAGTCATGGCACAATGTTGGATAATGTTTTATTCTGTTGTACATAGGGTGGCTATGAGTCAGCCCCAACCTGACGGCACCTAACAACAGCATATATTTACCACTTCATTGTTCTTTGTTCTTTGTGTAGAACTAAGCTTCTAGTTGTATCATTGTTCTGATGCTTGAATGACTTTCTTCAACATTCATTATAGTACCGGTAGGTCTTTTGGGTTTTGCAATGCAAAATTGTCTTTATTTTATCTTTGTTTTTGACAGCTATTTTCACTGGATAAAGAATTCTACTTTGAAATTTTTTCTTCCAGTATTTTAAAGATTTTATTCCATTATTTTTCTAATTTGCATTGTTTATTGTGAGAAATCTGTTGTCATACTTATAGTTATTCTTGTGTACTTAATATGTCTCTTTTTAAAATCTGCCCCAGAATTTACTTCATTTTAAGAATATTTTACTAAGAGAACAGCTGGGGATGAACAATAGATTCTTTTCCAACTGAGCAACTTCTGACCCTTCTTCTTATTGTTCTTAGGTGCCCTCTAGTCAGTGTCTGACTTACAATAACCCTATGTACAACAGGCGAAACACTATTGTCAGTATTTCTCTGCTATTCATAGTTATCAATGGCAGGTTGTTTTTTGGGAGTGGGTTCCTGGGTCTTTCTCCCAAGCTTATAGCACCTGCTGTTCCAAGGTAGTGTCCCACCCAAATACTAACCAGACCTGACCCTGCTTAGCTTCCAAGATCTGATGGGATTGATCGCTACAGTGGTATGGCTACAGGCTGACCTTTCTTAGTGTCTCTAAATTCTGCTTGGGAAATAAACCATTTTTTTTTAATTTTCTCTCTCTCTCTCTCTCTCTCTCTCTCTCTCTCTCTCTCTCACCTCTCTACTATTGTACACAATTAAAATAATCTAAATGTCATTTGCAATATTCTTCCTATAGAACTTGTCACAGTCCATAGGTTCATTGGATATATTGTCTATCCCCTATATCTCTCCAGGAAGCAATTTCCCATTTTTCCAGTCACCTAGAGCAGTATTATTATTTTTAAACTTCTATTAACAGTTTATTGACCCAAACTTTATTGGCTTTTTGCTGCCTTTATAGCTTCTACCTACTTCCTAGTTCAAAACAAACGTCATATATTTTAAGTTATGTTGCAACAGCACGATACTTCCAGGTACAAAGTTCTACAAAAGTTTGCTTTTGCTAAGTAGCAAACCATCCTACTATTTAGGAGATAAATACAAGTGTATACTTATTTAGCCCGTG
Source organism: Pedetes capensis (assembly GCA_007922755.1). Lineage (NCBI taxonomy): Eukaryota > Metazoa > Chordata > Mammalia > Rodentia > Pedetidae > Pedetes > Pedetes capensis. The sequence goes on from VMDO01029000.1 coordinate 12,838, forward strand.
ATTTTGTGAGTCAGCTGAGTAGTTCTGCTCTTGATGGCTCCGCTGATATCTGCTTTGTTCACTCATGTATCTTTGTGATTTGGAATCTGGATGACCTAGGATGATGTCTCATTAATGTCTGTTGATTGGCAGGTTGTCAGCTAGCTTGGCCTTGCAGCCTGTGCTGCTTTAGAAGGCAGTCTGAGAGCAACAAAAGATGACAAATCCAATACACTAGTGATTTTCAAGCCTCTGATTGCAGCAGTTTTGTGATTTCTCTAACAATGTATTGTGGCCAAACCTAGTATAATTGTGGAACAGGACTGCCCAAGGGAATGGATTCAGGAAGAAGAGAAATTCGTGGTTATCTTTTATAATGTAATTGTGAGGGCTATTTTTAAGTCATGGAGGGTTTTGCCTACATTATCTTTAAAAAGTTTTTTTGTTTTGAATTTACCTGGAATGTCTTCCATGTTTGAGCCTGTGAAGGTGCTCTTATTCATTGTTTATCTTACACTTGTATTCTAAGACAAATTTAAATATATGAATTCTGGATGTCTCCGGGAGTTTTTTATATTGTAGCAAAGGCAGAGATCTAACAAAATTTTGGCAATATTTTTTGATTCTTAAGCTGGTGTACTGTCTGCAACTATAGCAGCCTGGCATCCAATTCCACCTGGTCTCAGAAGCTAAGCAGGTTTGGACCTGGTTAGTCCTTGGAGTGAGGGGACCATTTGGGAATACCAAGTGCTGCAGGCTAGGGTGAAGGACCTGACAATCCACTCCCAAAACAATTCTCCATTGAAAATCCTATGAATAGCAGATAAGCACTGACAACAGTGCCAGGCATGGCAGTGGAGGGGAATGTTTCCTTTTGTTGTACATAGGGTTGCTACGAGTCAGACCCAACTCTTTGGCACCTAACAACAACAAGCTAGTATAGTAGCATTTTAATGAGAAAATTTTAGCAGAAAGAAAAAATAGAAATTTTAAGTTTATTAAAGATATGAGATTTAGAAGGACGGCCCCTTTTCTCTTACATTTTCAATGTGGGCCATATCCTAACTACTGTACTAGATAGATAGGATCTGGCAGTGTAGTCAAGATAGGAAACTATAATAATGTACGTGGAAGTATTTTATTGATTGAAAAAGTTGTGATTTTAGTATGAAAAATGTATGGATTCTTTGAGAAGTTCTGAATGCACACTGAGGAAAGAAGGCTTAGTCTATGGCTTACTATTCTTTACCTGAAAACTTGCTAAAAATAAAATATTTCACCCAATCAGGAAATTCTCTTATCAATGATTCCTTCCTGTTTACCCAGTACTTAATTTAAAAATCTTAGGAATTCCTTCTTTTATGTGGCTGAGAAAATATTTTTCCATTGTGTTTGTTCTGAATTCATCAAGTACTTACTGAATTATCTTTGAGTTATCACTTCTCTTCTTGATAATTACTTTAAGCTATACTCTTGTTTTAAAGAATCATAACCTTAGTGCTGTTTAAGAAGATTCAGAGTCTCTGCTTACCCATTCACTCCAACTTCTCTGTGAACACAGGCAATTCATGGCTACATTGTTTTGGAGTCATTTTCCTTCACTGGTGTCTATGTGCTACTGCATTCCTACATGTTCTACTGTGCCAGAACTGCCTTTATTATTTATTAATTTTCCTAGTGTTGGCTCCCCTCAGAGGACCTGGGCCTGCTGTGTTCTCTGCTCCTTGTTTACAATGCACTGCCATGATAGACTAGACAACATTTTGCTCCTTTTGGTGGGACGAGTAGTTGTGGATTGTGATCCAAAGTATTCCCCATTAAACAGAAAAACAAAATCATGGTATGTCCTGGAAAATATTTTTGATATTTTTTCAGAGGTTTTTATGATTTTGCTTTTAATATAATATTTTCGTGTGGATTCTTTATTCATGTCTTTATACACACATCTATTTCTTGGTCTCTTGTAGTTCATGGTCCCTTCATTAATTAACTTAAAATAGTTACAAATTTGTTTACTGGTAGGTGCTATACTAAATGTAGGATAGTGGTGAACATGATATATAAGGTTCCTTTCCCACAGAGCTAGCTATCTGATGAAGTATATATACAAATAAGTGAGCTATTGAAATATCAAGTAAAAAATGTTTAAGGAAAGAATAAAATAGTGTGGAAGGAGCATATAGTAAAATCACTTTAAATAGTGGGAAAGAATTATCACTGTATAAAATATTCCTCTTCAAAATATCACCAGACATTTTAATATTCATAAGCAAGGAGATATAATTGGACACTCAGTTATGTCATAAAAGGGATATGATTGCTTTCCAAAGAAAAAAGTTTTGTTAGAAACAAATTATACTGAGAATAAAAGTAAAACAAATTAGCAATTTGTACATTGTAAACATACAGGTAACAATAGATAATGTTCATCAAACTACTAATGACCTAAATGCTCAATAATCAATAATGTATGTTTAAAATTGTGAGCAATGATTTTTTATTTAGAATTCGGGTAGCAAAATAATCATCATAAAATAGCTTTACACTAAAAGTTAGTGCACTTAAAAATATACCTGGACATATAGAAACATATTTATTTAACTTCATTCCAAAAAAGCTTTTCATCGAGCACTGCTTTCATACTGTTAGAAAATAAAATCAATATGAGAAGAGCAGGAGAAAAATTCTAAAAAGAAAATTAAATTGTGAGCAGAAAAGAAAATCATTTTTAAAACATTAGAAATATAATACAGCATTTAGTACTCTTATATAGCAATTCTAAACTACTCAAATGATTATCATCTGAATTAAACTATCTAAAAAATAAACTTCCAGTGTCAAATTGGTTAGGAGATATAGACATTTGAAACAAAATTTATAAATGTAGATGCCCATTGTTACCATGAAATGTGAAAAGTAACTTTCCAGAGATGTAATGTAGAGAAGGGCATGCATTATATCTTGACCATTTTGATTTTAGTTGTATCAGTTGCCTGCATACACCCCAACAGTTCAAAAGAACCCTTTTGCCAATTGCACAATAAGTAATTTTCTTGGTAAGGCCCCTCATACTGTGTGTCTAAATAGTATTTTTAACCGTGAATAATTGGCCTTAAAAACAATTTCCATAGATTTAGATTCTTACAGCTTACAAATATCTATACTCATTTTTAGTCACCCTATATGATAAATGGGGAGCGTATTTTATTAAGCCCATGTTGACAAAAGAGATGGCATAATAGTAAAGGAATTATCCAAGACCGTATAATGGATAAGGGAAAGATAAAGAATTAGTCTAGATCCTTGGATTTCTAGTCTAATAGAGTTTCCTTTCCAACAAATGGTACTTCTGGCAACTATATCCAAGAGTCTAAATATAAAAATAAAAAGAAATTGTTAATGACCACAGTACACATTGTTCTTTTCTTAAATTTTTAAATATTTATATTTTGTAACACTCATAAGTGAAGAGAATGGAAATTTAATAAGATAAGTTTGAAATTATCTCAAGTCAATGTATAACCAGGTTATCTTGAGAATTGTATATATAATAAAAAAAACTTGTAATGATCTGAGTTAATTGCCAGATATATCAGCACACATCATCCTGGATAATTGGTTTTGAACTGTTCACCTTTTCCACCTAGGATCACAAATACCAACTATGTAAGTTGTTCCTGCATATCCATTCCCAAGACTGGCAGCAGTGGTTAAAGAAGGATGCAGTAGAAAAATAAAGGAAGGGAGGAAGGAAGGAAGGAAGGAAGGAAGGAAGGAAGGAAGGAAGGAGAGGGGAAGGGGAGAGGGAAGAAAAGAGGGAGGGAGGAAAAGGAAGGAGAGAGAGGGAGATGCTAGTCATTAATCTATAGAGGATCAGTGAGTATTTAAACATTTAAGAGTTGTTCCAGCCCACCTCTCCAGCCTCATAGACTGATACTTGCCTCATTCTCCTTGCCTTACTTTTTGTACCTCCTCTCTCATCCTAATCCTCATTTGATATAGAGGGCTTTGTTAGTCGTGACTTCCAAGTGAGAAACAGATGGTAGGAGAGTAGTCCAATACTCTTTCCTCTCTGCCAAGCTATATCTCTTGGGACTCATATACATCCCCAGATTCTGGAGTAGTGTTAGGGGAGGACCTACAGAAAAGGCTATTGGCCTTTACAGGTTGTAGTTCCTCATCTAGCAATGCCCTTCTTGCCTCAAAATCTGAAAAATTCTAACAAACTTGCAATTTCTTTCCTACAAATCCTTCCCAGACTCCTATATCTTCATTTCCCCCTCCCCAGTAAGGAGTCAATATTCCTTCCATCATAGACCATACTGTACATATCACACTATTTTATAATGACATATTCAAACATCTTTTCTTGAACTGGACTGTGAGCCCACTGAGAGCAAGGAAATATACCCTGTGAATTTTAATATCCCTCGTGCCCAGCATTCACAGCTACATATTCAATAACTGTGTGCAATACAGGATTGTTTGTATAATAAATAATTAAAGAAGGGGAAAAGATGGGCAAATGATAGAGCAAAAGAAAGAAGAAAAGGAAGAGGACTTTTTTCTTTAATATTTTAAGGTGCTTCTAGGATGGAGTGTCAATCTTGTAGAATAAATTATTCTAAATTTGGCTATGCAGATAACCTACTAACCACAAACATAAAGAATATTATTTCCCATTCTGACACAGCTGTCTGAGAAAAGAAAAAGTATTTTAACCCAAAAACTATATTTTCATTGAGCTTTTTCTTTTACAAGGTAATACAGTAAAAATAAAAATAAAAAACCACTGGGCTAAAAGTGAAAAGTGGATTCTATCATGCTCTGTCCAGTTAACAACATGGTGCAGATAATTTAACGTCTGTTGTCTCAGTTTCCCCATATTAAAAATGAGGTATTTTAACATCATGAGCCTTTCCAACTCAAGCAAACTAATGTTGTGGGCTTAATTGTTAGCTACTTGAATATCAAACTGGATAAAAATTACAAATTTTATTACAAGATGGCTAAAACAAAAATAATGATCTTATTTAGAAGAGGTAGGCTTATATTGTTCCAGGACACTAGTGTGAATTTTATCATCTGTTAAACATAGAGTGAAGTAGAGAAATCGTATGATGCCTTAAAGGGTCCCCTGACAGGCACTCAGGAGTTGTTGCTGTCAGGTGCCATCAAGTCAAGTCAGACTCGTAGGTACCCTATGCACAACAAAACACTCCCTGACGCTGGCCATGCACATGATCTTTTTTATGTTTAAGCCCATTATTGCAGACACTGTATTGATCAATCTACTTGAAGGTCTTCCTTTTATTTGCTGACCTGCCACTCTCCCAGACATGATGTCCTTCTCCAGGGACTGGTCCCTCCTGACATGTCCAAAATACATAAGACACACTCTAGCCATCCTTGCTTCCAAGGAGCACTCTGGCTTCACTTATTCTAGGATGGATCTGTTGGTTCTTTTGGCAGCATATGTTACATTCAATATTCATCTCCAGCACCACAGTTCAAAAGCATCAATTCTTCTCCTGTCTCCCTTATTCACTGTCCAGCTTTCCTAAGCATAGGATGTGACTGAAGCAGGAACTGGGCCTACCTTTTTTACCATTGTATTCTCAATGCCTAACCCAGCGTCAAAAAAATGGTTGGGGCTCACACACACAAAATGAGTGTTGATGTAATGGATCATTTGTGATTTCTAAATAGCACTCACACTCTTATTTAGCAGACAATATAAGGAATTAAGAAGTATCTGAATTTCTGTAAAATTGAACTTCATTTTTATACAATCCTATTTATCCATATGGAAACACTATGTCTATATGCCAAATTAATAGTCGAGGCAGAGTGTCAGGGTGCCTAAACACCAACACGGTGGGGAACAGGCAAGGTATGGAGGATAGAGTTAAGGACGGCTTCAGGATGCCTTTAGAAGCACAACTCTTTTTATTACACAGTACTTAAAAGTGCTGAAACTCAAAGTGTTACACAGCTCTTAAGTGTTCTCTGCAATGGTGGTCTCCAATGATCTCCATCTTGGTTCGGTGATGACATGCGATAGCAGGCAGTCTTCTCTCTTGACCTGGCAATGATGTGGCCTGTCTGTGGTGGAGTGGCAGAACTATCTGCAGTGCTATGGCAGCATCATGTGGAGCAGTGAGCAAGCCCCAAAATGGCCACCATCCAATCAGGAAGTGGTGCAAGGGGACTAGCACAACCAATGAGGAGTGATATTCTAATTTGCGATGAAACAAGATGCCACTTTCTGGCCAATCAGGGGATATCCTCTAGTGGCCAGTCAGGGGGCAGAGTGAGGGTTGGAAGTAAACATTTGTGTAGCAGGGCGTCCGAGAGGGCAGGGGCCATCTTGGCTCACTTGAGGCCAAGAAGACCTGGATGTGGGACAAAAGTCACTGGGAGCCATCTTGCCTTGGAGGATAGATGTCAGTCCTCCAAGCAGGCTAGATAGGCCCCTATCTCAACCATACTTCCTCTCTATCCCCTGGACCTCTCCCATAATATTCCCTACAACAGGGCACCTAGTTCATTGTTCTACCAATTATTACTTTTCAAAGATGCTCAACATATAATGTAATAACTAGGTTGAAACTGGGAGTCAGCTCAAATTTTTGTTCTTATTCATTTATTGATGCCCTTATTACTATGTGGGCTTAACAGAAAGTTGGTGAGTTGATTTGATTTTAATGAGTACAACTAAGTGTATCATTAATTATTTTAAACTTCAGATGTTCACAGAGATTAGTTTAGGTTTGGGTTGTTTTGTTTGTTTGTTTTGTACAAGTTCAGGTTCCTTCTGGTCTTTGAAATAATGCTCTGAACATCCCATCTTTAGACATGCATGATGGCATACACCTGTAATGCCAAAGACTCGAGAGGTAGAGCCAGGTGAATCTCAAGACCCTGACTCAAAATAAAAAATAAATAAATAAATGAGGTGGAATGCAGCCCAGTGGAAGAGCACTTGCAAAATATGCATGAGGCCCTTGGGTTCAACCCCCAAGTGCCACAATAAATAAACAAACAAATAAATAAATAAATATCCCATCTTTTTCGTTGTGAAGAAAGAGTACATGAAATAAACTAATATATCCTATCTTGTGCCTTGGGTCAGAGATTGAAACAATAACCAAGAGAAATAGATACTTTTTCATTATTTGGTTGTTATCTCTCAAAGCACTAAAATACATCAAGAGAAACAAAAATACTGCATTTAATCCTCTGCAGTGATCCTGTAAAGAACAGAGAGCAAGAAAATAACCATCTTGTCAAAATTCGGATATTTTGGAGAATATGTAACAAAACTCAGTTCAAAGTACTATAATCTTAAATTGAAATTTACATAGGACCATTTGTTCTAATGCCTGGAGCAAATAGGAAAACATGTAGCCCCAGGCACAGCTGAATCAGGACTTCAATGAGAGCATCAAGATGCCATCTCTCCACCATCCCTTTCTCAGCCTTTATAGCTCCCACAGGAAGGGTCCTGCTTTCGTCACATGCTACATCTGAGCCAATCACAGTGGCTTGGGAAATGGCGACTTGTTTCTGGTCAAGCCTGTGTCACTGACCTAACCTTGTGGCTAGGGATAGTGATACATACTGAATCAAGAGATCCAGCTGTTTCATGTGAAATATTCATTTTGGCCCTTCCTAAATCAAAGAGGATTATTGAGCAGAAATGAGCACAGAGAGCCACAATCAGGGTATCTTCTGTTAACACCTCCAGAGTGACTGTCTCATACTCATTCAAGACTTTGATCCCTGACTTAAAAATCATAGCTCACTGGCTTGAGAGTGACACCCATAGACTGACCTAACCAACAGCCCACCTTCTCAAGCTTCAGTGTTTCTCAATTTTCTAAATGCCATTATTTTATTTCACTCCACTTTTCCCTCTTGATGGTCATAATGTGGGCCTCATGATTACCTGATACGCTGTTATCTTATAGTCTCATCCTGTTGACCCCAATTTTCTATCCATTCAACTATCTTGAGCCCTAAATCTCCCTATATCTTCCTCATCGACTTTTACAAATTATACCCTTGTCATCACAAACTCTTCCTTGGCCTTACCAGTTCTACGCTTGTCTATACCATAAGGTTGATCTCCTGAAAGACCCTTGGAATATCCCTATTGCCTTACAATTAGCCTACTTGCATTACTTTCCTAAGCTACTGTAACAAAATACTGCCAGTTTGGTGGTTTACATCAATATAAATTTATTCCCTCATGAGCTGGAGATCAAAAGGCCAAAGACTGGAAGTAATACTACTATGTCAAGATCAAGGCATCAGCAGGCACATGCCAGCTCCAGAAGCTCTAGGGGAGGCTCTGTTCTTTACCCATCCAGCTTCTTGTGGATGTCACACCTTGACTTTTGGCTGCATCTTTCCAGTTTTCATTCAAAGTCAGCATCTCCTAATCTCTCCCAACCTCTTTTTTTTTTTTTTTTTTTTGTGTGTGTGTGTGTGTGGTACTGGGGGTTGAACCCAGGGCCTCGCACCTGCATGCTCTGCAAGTGCTGGACCACAGGGCTGCACCCTGAGCCCAATTTTTTTTTTTTTTACTTTTGGAGACAGGGTCTCACTAATTTACACAGACTGCCTCTGGTCTCAAACTTGCGATCCTCCTGCCTCCTCCTCCGGAGCTGTTGGGATTACAGGAGTGACCCACTGCGCCCGGCAGCCTCTTTCTTAAGGACATTTGGGATGGCATGGAGGGACCACCTGGATAGCCCAGGATGACCTTTCTTTTTGAAATCTTTAAGCACAAGTTCTGCAAATCTTTTTTTTTTTTTCTACCTAAAATAACATTTTTCTTAAGTACCAGGGATTAGGATATGGATGTCTTTTGTGGCCAGTTTTCAGCCAACCCAATACCCATGCAATAAAGGGCAACTTAGTGGCCAACCAGCCATCTACTTTCCATTCCTGGACTACTTGCTAAAAGAAAAAGAAAAACGAACAAACAAATAAACAAAAACCTGAGATGTGTGAGAGTCACTCCTGACCATTTTCATGGTACTTGAAAGCCCTATTACTTTTCCATGATCAAGTGTGTGCATCTAACCTTACGTACAATTAGATTTTTTATATCTTATCAGTTCTTTTGATTCCAGCAACAAACATCTGCAGAAACCCCCCCTTTTTTTTTTAAGTACTAAGAGTGGAACCCAGGGTCTTGCACAAATTTTGCAAGTGGTCCACCACTGAGTAGCGCACTTCCAGCCCAGTTTTTACTTCTTGTCTTGAGACAGGGTCCTCCTGAGCTACACAGGCTGCCTCTGGCCTCAAACTTGCCATCCTCTTGCCTCGGCTTCTGGGTCCCTGGGATTACAGGTGTGCATCACCGTGCCTGGCTAAGAGCTATCTTATTTTTTCATTTGACAAAGGAATTTTACCAGTCTTGTTCAGTCACAACTACTTGCTTGACTTCTAGAACAGAGTTCAATTCATAGTTGACATTTAATTAATATTTACTTACTGACAATTTTCCAGTAAAAAAGATTTCTCCTGTATTTTTAACTCCTGTGATCTTAATGAAATCTCATCTAATGTCTCACTCCTTCTTTACCCTATATGTGCAATATCTCTCCCTGCCTCCTCCCCTCTCCCCTTCTTCTCTTCCCCCCTCCTTCTTCTTATCCTCCTTCACCCTCTTCTTTTCTTATTCTTCCTCCTCCTCCTTATCCTCTCCTCCTCTTCTTCTGCTCCCTCTCCTCTCCTCTCCTTCCTCCTCCTCTCCTCCTGTCCCTCTTCCTCCTTTCCTCCTCCTCTCCTCCTCTTCCTTCTTCTTCTTTTTCTTCTTCTTCCTCCTCCTCCTCCTCCCACTCTCCCTCCCTCCTTCCACTCACCTCTCGCTTTCTCCCTCTCACTCTTGCCCTCTCTCCATTCCCACTCCTGGCTGTTCCTTAAGGTATTCAAGACTTTTTAACCCTTGCAATATACACATGAAGATATACACATTCAAAACCACCAGCAGCAACCTTTAACTTCCAATCTTTAGTTTGAGTTATACCTGTGTAACTATTGTTGTTGTTGTTAGGTGCCGTCGAGTCGAGTCCGACTCATAGCGACCTTATGTACAGCAGATCGAAACACTTGCCGATTCTGTGCCAGGCAAACGATATGCCATTGAAAATATCATGGCATGAGTCAGACGCACCTTCGTCTTCAATGTGACATCTTTGCTTTTCAATACTCTAAAGAGATCTTTTGCCACAGCTTTTCCTAGAGCAATGCGTCTTTGGATTTCTTGACTGCTGCTTCCACAGGTGTTGATTATAGAGCCAAGCAAAGTAAAATCTTGGACAACCTCAATCTTTTCTCCATTTATTGTGAAG
>VMDO01029001.1:0-23171 GCA_007922755.1 Pedetes capensis
TATATACACACACATATCTTGTGTGCATGCACTCTTGTTCTCTCACTCTCTCTGTGAAACACTATTCTAAAATATTTTGGATATTAACTTATATTTAATGTTAGTATTAAATGGTATAATATCTACTGGATCCTCTGATGTAGCTATTACAACACTTTTTAGACTTAAAAACCACAGAGAGTTTAAATAACTTTCTAATAATGTCCAGTAATACATGAACAATAGGAGGAGGCATGTTTTTAAATTAAAATTATGCTAATAATGAAGGTGTCCCTCAGTTGATACAGTGTTGCTCTGTACTGTCTAAGGACCAGGTTTCCATCCTCAGCTCTGCAAAAATGGGAGAAGGTTGTAGCAATCCATTAGAGAAGCAATAATGAAACTATCAGCCACTGAAAACCCTATGAAGGTTGCTATGAGCTGGACCCAACTTGATGGCACCTAACAACAACAACAACAGTAGCTAATTAAGGGAATATTACACATATAATTAATAAATGGAGGTGAGGATTTGAACTCAATTTCATGTCATTAACTCTTAAGATTAACTAGCTTCCTTGAACTATATTTTTTAATTTACATTTAAAAGACTCATTATTGATACTTCACATTGCATATGTTAAGTGACTTTTGTTTGTTTCATTTTGGCTTCATTTGTTTTTTATTTTGTTCTGCTTTTGGTGCTTGTATTTTGAAACAGCATCTCTGTAGGTAGCCAAGGTTGGTCTCAAAGTTGTTATCCTCCTGCATCATCATTCTGAGTGTGGGGATTACAGGTGTGCACGACTGCAAAGGCTAAGCTTTGGTTTATTTTTTCCTACTTCTCTATGACAATAACATTAGGAATCCCCAGCAACTTGGGAGGCAGAGAGGCAGGAGGATGACAGCATCCATGCTAGAGGCATCCTGTGTAATTCATCGAAATCTTGTCTCATAATAAAAAATAAAGAGGGGCTTGGGGTGCAGCTCAGTGGCAGAGCCCTTGTAAAAGTGTGCACGAGGCCCTGGATCCAGCACTTAAGTATGGAAAAAAATTGGGAACCAAAAGGATCTAAAGTATAATTTTAAAAATTCTGCTTGCATCCAATAACTAAACTGGAAATTTGTGCACATAATGAAAGCCTACTTACAAGAAAACTGGTGTTAATTTTTTATTAATTTCCTTCTTGGAAAGATTAGATAACTTCAAAGAATATTTGTAATCTTTATTTCTTTAATTTGTGAAATATATTTTAATTTTATAGCATTAAAAGTCATACATTTTAAATTTTATTATTTCCATCATAATCCTCACATTATTATTTACCAAACAACAGACAACTATTACTTTTCTCGTGTCAAAGCTAAATTTTTTCACCATTTTCATTGTAATTGTCTCCTGGGCAATAAAAACATAGTAGATATGTTCCTGGATCTTTTTTTCTCTTATCAATGGAGGTGTTACTTTGCTAAAGTTTAATAAGACAGATAATGATTATTATATGCTAATTGATCCTGATAACAGGGAAAAGCAGAATGTTTTCTGGTCACTCTCAAAATATGAAACTAGTTGAATTTCATTTAGGAGATAGGAAATGCTCTTTTTAGATGACATTGCACATATATATGGCCTGCGGTTTAGCTCAGTTGGTAGAGTACTGCCCTGTACTCTCTGAGGACCTGGGACAAAGATGTGGCAATCCACTCCTGAAGCAATCCCAAAACAATCAACCTTTGAAAACCCTATTAGACTTGCTATGAGTTGGACTCTGACTCAACAGCACTATATATATATATATATATAGTATATATAGTATGTATATATAGTATAGTATATAGTATATATATAGTATATACTATATATATATAGTATATATATAGTATATATATACTATATGTATATAGTATATATAGTATATTATACTATATATATATATAGTATATATGTATATATAGTATATATAGTATGTATGTATGTGCATATATATATATATGCACATACATACATTTGGGTATCGACTCTGAATCCTGAGAAACTATGTAAAATTAGATCCACAAAGATCCACAAAGTAAAACTTTTGTAATTATATGCAAAGTAGAGAAATCATATATATATATATATATATATATATGATCTTTTGAATTAAGATGTCAAAACATCTCCCCCAAACCAAATTACCATGATTATCTCATTTGCTTTCCATATACACAAAAATGTCAGGAAGCATTGACATTATTATGCTCTTTCTAACTCTATGAATTTATGAATGGTCATACCAAATGTAGGCAAGTCCGGTGGTTTTGCATTAATCTTGTTTTCAAAGAGGGGAATGATGCAATACATAGGCACAGGCCATTTTTCATGGTCCTGTTAATTTAAACAGCTCTGCACATAAAAATTACAATTCCTACAAAATACCAAACAATCAAGGGAACAAAGATATAGCCATGTAAATACTTTTACACTTATAAAAATGGAAAACAATTATATTTTTATATGCTCATCATCTACAATGTCTGCTTGTGAGTAGATAGAACACTATATTAAATGAAGTTTGTTTCATTTTTACTTTTTGCATTTTGGTGTGTTGTTTTTGGTTTTTATTTGTTTGTTTGTTTTTCTTTTTTCTTTTTTTTTGCACTACTTGGGTGTTGAATTCAAGGTCACACAAATACATTGCATGTTCTCTAACACAGGGCTGTATCTCTGGCCCAGTTTTTATTTTTTGTGTTGAGACAGTGTCTCCCTAAATTACGAAGACTGGCCTCTGGCTTCAAACTTGCGATCTTCCTGCCTCTACCTCCAGAGTTGCTTGGGTTACAATTGTATGCCACCATGCCTGGATTGAAGGAACTTTTAAGAAAATAGTATCTTCTTCATTATGCCATTGTCATATTGCCAGACAGAATCACAACTCCTTGTTTATTTAAATTTAGTTAAATCGGTGCATTCATTAAATGATGATTAAGTGCAAAAATGATTAAGCTATACACTGTGTCCCTTGATATCCTAATGTTTTGTAGGCTATAGTGTGAAGGGACACAAGGATGGTAGGAAAAACCTAAGGAATTGCAATTAGTACAGGATGCATAGACACTCCCACATTATAAAGAAGTATCAATAATATAACAAAATTGAAAGAGAGAAGTTGAGAATGTCTGGGAAGAGAACTAGATTTAGTCAAACTGTCAGAGAAAGGGCAAAGAAAATTTTATAGATAAGGCAATTTCAGTAGAGAACTAAATCCCGAAGACAAATAATAGTTACAGAATACTGTTGACCACAAAGGTGATTATTTTTATTCAAGTCTACAAGATAATAATGTAGCATGATTTCAAAGTAAGGCTTGAAATATAAAATAACAACCAGAAATTCCAATGACTTAGAATATATGCTTACTGATGGAAGGAGAAAAAGAGACAATACTCCTCTGCAGCAGACAGCCTATCATCTGAGAATCATGTATATACAAATTTAAAATGCTAATGAAGGGAGCCATACCACTGTGGCCTCCAATGCCTTCAGATCTTGGAAGCTAAGCAGGGTCCTGCCTGATTAGTCCTTGGACGGGAAGCAGACGGGAACACCAGGTGCTATAGGCTTGGGAGAAGAACCTGGCAGCCCACTCTCCCCAAAAATTAGCTATTGAAAACACTGTGAGGAGCAGAGAAGCACTGATAAAGTGTTTTATCTGCTGTATGTAGGGTCACTATGAGTTGGACACTGACTCGATGGCACCTAACAATGAAGGGAACATTATTTGTATTAGAATGAGATTTTCATTGGTTATTGCACACATAATGGAGAAGAAGTATAAAAAGTTGATCTGATATTGCACAGGACGGTCATTGTATCCTAGAAAAAAAGTGAGATTTTTGGATAAGAATGTTTGTAAAGATTAAGAAAAGGAAATGAAATCACAGACAAAGAGAGAGAGAAGATTATTGAATCCAAATGTGGAATACAAGGGGAGAAGTAGCACACATGATCTTCACAACTCAGTTCTCTGGAAATGGAGGTGGTTCCAGCCCTTATTTCAAGGCCATATAGTATACATATTGTGGGGGTTAACATGCCATAAGCACTTACCCTGTGGCTGCCGACTGGGATGGTATATCTGAAGGTCAAAAGGTTGTGCACTGGTTTTCTGAATCACACTGACATTCTGCCCTGTCCACTTATTGGCTTTGGACAAGGTGTTGGTCCTCCAGTCTGTCCAGTAGACCTCACTTCCATACAGAGACACAGCAAAAGGATGAGAAAGGTACTCATGACCTCGGATGATTTCTATCATGTTTGTTCCATCATAAAGGGCTGAATAGATCGCATCTGACCTACAGAAAGATAAATATATCAGTAACTTATCAAAACTCACTCAAGTAGTCCAATGATATAATCACATAATTCAGATAAATGACAGAGAATATACTTTGTAAATACTTGTGTGGGCCTCTATCTATCCTTTATAAGCAAAGAATTAAAAGAATCACTAACTTTAATACATGATATCTGTGTGTTAGGACACTTTTCAATATTGTTAATATTGTAAAGAAAGTAAAAGAAAATACAGGAATGAGACTTTTTTTCTACCTGGCATCTGTCCACACTATCCTTTTTTCAAAGTGGTCCACAGTTAGCCCATTGGGCCAGGCCCCAGTTTTCATATCTTTGTAAATCGTTGTTCTCCCAGCACCACTCATGGAGGCAGACTCAATGCGAGGGAAATTGGCATCCCAGTCTGTCCAAAAAAGAATTCTAAAGAAAAAAAAAGAATGCTGTTGTTTCAGTCATTCACTTCTCAAATATTTATTACATGCCTACTATATGCTAGCCTGCAGCTGTAGCCCTGTGGCATCCGATCCTGTCAGATCTCGGAAGCCTAGCAGGGTCGGCCTGGTTATAATTGCATGAGAGACGGCCTGGAAACACCAGGTGGTGTAGGCTTGGGAAACGGACCTGGCAACCCACTCCCAAAAATCAATCCACCATTGAAAACCCTATGAACAACAGAGAAGCACTGATAGTGTTTCACCTGTTGTACACAGGGTCACTATGAGTCAGATACAACTCAGATGGCACCTAACAACAACAACAACACTATAAACTAGCCACTTATTAAGTGAACAGTTGCAATGGAGATGCACAGATTATCTAACATAGTGATTTAGAGTCCAGAGGACCAGACAGATCTAATAAATTCATAATATATAATTGCAACTTGTAATATATATATATGAATGTGTATATATATGCATATATATGCATGCATATATATATATACACACACACACTCATATATATATATACATATTATACACACACACACACACACACACACACACACACACACACACACACACACAAACATACATTTTAGACAAGTGGCCTTATTGCTCCTGGCCTGGACATTGTGATTCTCCTGTCTTACACTCCATAGTTGCTGGAATTACAAGCATGTGCCACAGCACCTGGTTAATTTACAAAATGTTTTGAAGAAAAAAATTGCTAGAAGAGAGAATAGATACCAGTTGCCTACTTGTAGATGGTGATCAGGAAAAAGCACACTGAGTAAGTCATATTTTGACTGAAACTGAAGGATGATGACAGCAGTATAAAGAACATGACAAGCAGAATGAGCCACATATGGTAAGGCCCTAATAGGAGAAAGAGTATGGGTTATTTGAGGCACAGAAATAAGGGTCAATGTATCAGAAGTATAGTTAATGAGCAGAGGGGCAGATGAAGTTAAACAGTTCAGTCCTATCTGTTGTATAGATTAAGGCGATTCTTGGGGATTTTACTGGTATTCCAAGGGATCTAGAAGTACATGAAGGCATTTAAGCAAGGCAAAAATACTACAGACACATATACATACGTGCATACATATGTATACAGAGATATGCACACATATCACTATATATGTACCTATATTATGTTTTATATATGCTTAGATGCACATGCATACACCAATATTATCATATATGTATATATATTATATTTTATATATGTTTTGCTGTGAGTGTTATGCACAGCATAGAGTATAACAAGGAGAGTGCACAAACATGTAAACTGGTTACCTTAAAGGGCCAGAGAAAGATGATAGTGGTGTCTAATATGGTAGTGACAGTGAGGAAAGAGAGAAGTAAATAGATTCAATTAAACTTATCTTCTTTTTGAAAAAGGATGTCTGTTTAAGGAAATGTAGAATGATATAAACTATATATTTACCACACCACCAATTCTTGGGAAGTATATAATGTCCTTAGAATATAAAAATTACAAATGTGAAATGATTCCAGGACGATTCAATAATTACACAATAAATTTGTATATGTGATAAAACAATAGGAGGACAGACAAAGAAGAGAGTGTAGCTTCTTGTACAAGTTGAAGCACTGGACATTCAATAAATACTATGAAGGATGTGTCTTGGCATTGAATAGTATGCCTGGAGCATGGTGGTGCATGCCTGTAATCCCAGCACTTGGTAGGCTGAAGCAGAAGGATTAACACAAGTTTGAGACCAGCCTGGTCTACACAGTGAGTTCTAAGACATCCTGAGCTACACAATGAGACCCTGTCTCAAACAAACAAACAAACAAACAAACAAAAAATGGAATAGTATTTAATGTGTGTTTTTGTGTCAAATAAATTTGGAATCAAGTTTGGGATCTGTTACTTTCTCTAGTACATTTAATTTCAGTCTATTTTCTCATCTGAAAATGAAAACCATAATAATGAACACTTGTGGGAGTATTTATGAGAGAATGATGACAAATACAGGATAACTAGCGGAAAAATGATGTGCGTTTGTACACATGTGCAGATATATATTCATAGAGAATAAATATTTTTAAAGGCAAAATTTCAAAGTCTAGCCAAATGTTAAGGAAATCGAAACTGAAGAAGGGAGATAGAGATATAATACTAAAGGTTATAACATCAGGTAGATGAAGGTAGATTAATTTTACAAAGTAAGAATGGTCAAAATAATGAGAATATGATTCAGGGCAAGAGAACATAGGATTGGATTTCTCTCATAGAAAGTTTCTCAGCCAACAGGTTTATAATGATAATTTCCTTAATTCCCTTAAGAATTACAATTTCATGGGCAATTTTAGAAGTTTCAACATTCCATGGCTAATAGCTATGGTGGTGAGAAAGATATCAAAAGTAAAAAAAATTATAAAATATCTACCCAATTTGCATGAAATACTTGAGTAAATTAAACTGTTGGGAAAGGATAAATATGAACAATAACATCCCATAGGACACTGCATTGACCACTGTTGAAGCTGAGTAATGGATGGATACAACAAAGTTTATCATACAATTAGTTCTATTTTGTATATGTGATCATTTATATAATAAAAATTTAAACATATGAATTTATAAAAATTACATACATTTTTATAAAAGGAACAAGAGAACATTTATAAAATGTAAGTTGCAGGCTTTTTAAATGAAAAAAAAACTAATGTTAAAAATAAGATTGTTTTGGGTGTAAAAATGTTAATTATCTGGAAATGTTAGTATAAAATCATTTACATGCAAAATAACCCCACAATAATATAATGTGTTGTCATTTAAATAGGAAATGGAACAAAGGTTAATTAATATAAGACCTGTAGGTTCTTCAATTAAGTAGTTAAATGTTTTTCTTAGAGATAATGAATATGAAATAGACTGTCTCATTTCAAATTTAAATTTAGAAGTATTTGTCTTTCATTGACACCAGGTTGTTATCTGTTGGCCTTTCTTTGAACTAACAAAAAAATATGATTTGAAATGGAAATAACATCAATATAGGATCAATCAAATTTATGGTAATATCTTGATAAGGTTAAGAAGAGAGATTTGCAAGTTTAAAAATGAAAAGGAAAAATAAACCTTGAAAGCAAACTTAGTGAATTTGACAGGCATATGTGGTCTGTGGGCTGGGATTTAGCTCAGTGGGTAGAGTGCTGCGCTGCAGTCTCTGAGGCCCAGAGTTCAATTCCCAGCACTGCAAAAGTGGGAGAAAGGACTGGCAATCCACTCCCAAGGTAATTCCGAAACAGTCAGCCATTGAAAACCCTATGAGGGTCGCTATGAGTTGGATACCGACTCAATGGCACCTAACAACAACAACAATGTGGTCTGTATTTGTGGACTTGCCACCAACAGATTCAGGTAAGACTGTATTTTACCTTCTGCAGTGATGACACAAAAATGTCTGAAGCATCATGCTTTGCCTGTACAACAACAATGGGAATCAATGCCTCCTTCTTTCTACCCAAGTAAACTTTAGACAATTGCAGCAAGTACAATTCATGTATCAGTAGCCTTGCAAGTTTGTGTTTTCTATATTTAGGTTTATCAAAAATAAGGCCCTATGCATTGGGGAAAAAAATGTGTCTTGAGATACTGCAGCATACTAATGTAAGTGGTCTCTTCATTTCTTCACTAAACATACCAGTGTGGGACATTTCTAGCTACAGTAATCACCACGGTACCAATTTTCCATCAATTGTAGTAGGAAACTTCCAACATTTTTTATATGTCTTAAAATTAGTTGTCCTGAAACTTCTTAACCTTGCCATGAGATAGTTCATACAACCAATTTTAAAAGTTGATTTCATGGATCATTGTTTCAAAAAATTCTAGGTGCTCTTTTATATACTGTACAATGTCGTGTTTTAACAAAATAATTTTTCCTATTTCTTTTCAAATGGTTAAAAAGCATTACCATTTCAATGATTGCATTATTTCCTCAAGTATACAAAGACTGAATATCTCTTTGTACAGGACATATGGAAATGTTCAGCCACAATTGCTTTTTAAAAAGAAACTACAGTCTATAGATTCTGCAGTTTCTGCATTCATGGATTAGACTATATTTGGATTAAATTGAGTCAATAGACCATGAACAACTTGTACCATTAAAAGTATGAAAGGGCCATTATCATCTATCAGGTCAAGCTGCAGAAGGTGAAAAGAAATGATTATGGCAAAAAAAAAGAAGTTAATTATTTATAATCATTATGTCTTCTAAAACCAACAACCAACAGAAATTAGTTTTATTTAGAATATTCCCAGATAAAATTAAAATTTTACTTAGTTGGTTCACTAAGGTTCACAATTACTATTTCTGCTTTCACCAATGGAATTGTTACAGTAAAATGGAGTCACTAGGACTAGTGAAAACTAAATACTAGTAATGGTGGAAGATGCCACGCAGTAGCACAGAAGAAAGACAATGAAAGTTCAAGAGCTGCCATGAATACCCTGTAGACTCTGAACTCTGGTGCTTGTTACTCCCTAATGATGAACCTGATGTTTAAAAAGGTTTCTATGTTCTCTTTCAGGTCACCTTAGCAATAAGTGCATTATTTTAGAATAGAATGAAAGAAAAATGGCTCCTCCCTAATTTACCATCTTGGAATAACGTGTCACTTGGGAGAGTGAGTAAAAACTCAGAATGTTAAAGGAGGGTGTCATGATAGCAGATAATGCTTTATAATATAAGGTAAAGGACAGTGGATTCTATGCTGAGGAAGCAAAATCATTGATTGAAACAGTATTCTTGGCAACTGTAAAAAATATTACAAAGATCTTGACTACTGTAGGAACCCACAGAAGTAAAAAAGTTTTATAGGACTAATGTTACGGGCTATTTTTCTTCTCTGTCATACTGAGGGAGCAAAGTGGCTAGTTGCAAACCTTTCTTTTCATTTGTTATTGTAAACAAAGTTTATAGCTTTGTCCATTAGCTGTCCTTTATTGTATACTTTGCATTTTAAGGTATATCTATCCTTGAGATCTTGTTACTCGCATATAAACATAGTCTACCATGAATGCTTTCATTTATTGAAAAAGCATTTATTGAGCACCATTATATATGCTAACAGCTGTGATGGGTTTCATACTTGGAAGCAATTTCCTTTGCCATGAAAAAGCTTATGAAAATATGATAGTATTTACCCAAATCATACGTTTAACAACTCTCCAGGGATTTCTTCTAAAATAAAAACTTTCAAAATAAGTTTAAATGCCTTTGGACTTCTTAACAATCCTGACACACAGCTCCCTTATGTATTTCTTGAGTAATTTGGAAAATAATGGAACATTACATGTTTCTATTTTAAAGAAAAATATTTTCCATTGTTACTTTTCTCACGCTTGGCTTGGCTTTGAAGTGTGAGTGTGACAGTATTGTGTGTGTGTGTGTGTGTGTGTGTGTGTGTGTTTAAGTTCCTATGTTCTCAGCTTACCTAATGAAAGGTCCGGTGTTTAAAATAACCTCAGAACTTTTTGCCATAATGTCTAATATACCTAAAATAATTTAGCATTTGCACTTTTTAAATTTAATTGCTCCAACCATGCTTTAAGGTATTTACATAAACATCAAATCTTAATCATACCAATATTCTATTAAATAACTTTGTTAATAAAAATCCTACCAAATCATAACAGTCAAGCCTGTCAACCTTTCAATTAATTCCTAGACTAGAATGAATTAGTACTGTCGTCTGAACTTAGGTCATTTATGCCAGAAACGATTTTAGAAATGTTATTTCTTCATCTTGATTTTTATTACTTCATTACCACTGTAATTATGTTAATTAATCACACAGTTTCATAGCAGCAATTAGTGATGGAAGGAATCAAGTAACATCAGCAGGTTTTCCCTTCACACAACTGAGTTTTCTATACTAACTTTAGATTCTTAGAAGACAGTTCTCTTCTAGAGATACTGTTATATCATTGAAATATTATTTTGTATTTTCACTTAAATAGTTTGTGTGTGTGCCTTTAGTGTTTTTGTCCTGCATATTGTCAGTACAATGCTTACAACATGAAGCATCCCCCAGGTCTACTGCTTTGTTTGGTCACAGCATTTTCAAGACTTTCATACACTTCTTTGGTTGTTTTGCATGTTTCATGCCATTTGTAATTTGGGAAGAATTCAAATTTTCCTTGCCATGTTCTTATAATTGCTAGGGTTATATCTGTATCCAAAATATTACTTTTCACTTATCCAGAAAGTTTCTCATGCAAAAATAAGAAGCTGGCATAAATTAGATGGTTGCGATATGTGGGCATTTCAAGCACCAATGCCTAAACTAAGGATAAAACACCTGTGAGTATTGTGCTAGTATCTTTGTAAGCAGGACAGGGTCAGGATCAATAATATGTTTATGTTTCAGGCATAGACTGTGGGAAAATGAGGGCATTTCCCATTATATCTAACAGATCTTTTCATGTGAATTGTTATTACAGGAAGTAATGACCAAAATGGGTAAAGGCATACTATAAAAACAAGAGAGCATACCACCAGGCTAAAAGAAATATCAGTTTCTCAGTTCTTCCATGCCCCATCTCCCTAGTTTCAAAAGAAGTCAGAAATCCGGGGTCTTATCGTACAATATGCCAATATTTAAAATCTGGCAATAGACTGAAATACACTGCAAACACTGTAAAAGGTAAAGCAAATACCTCAGCAAAGGATGAAAATTTGGAATCCTCACTCTAGTCTTCAGTCCCTTTAATTTCAATGTCTGAATTAAGGAAAAGAAAAACAGCTAGACTCCCCAATCTATTGGTTTCTGAATCTTAGCCTAGACCAGAACAAAAGCCAGAGTGTGGCCAGGAAGCAAACTTAAACACAATGGAAGCTTTTCTCTCTCCTGTGTCTGATTAAACTCCCTCTTGGTTCACTTGGCTCTGTGACTGGTTCTCCTTGGACTTTAAATTCTTGTTGTTGTTAAGTGCCATCAAGACAAGTCTGACACATAGCATTCCTATGTACAGCAGAATAAAACACTGCTTGATTCTGTGCCAGGCACATGATCTTATTTATGTTTAAGCCCATTGTTGCAAACATTGTGTCAATCTGCCTGGCAGACAGTTTTTCTTATTTTCATTGACCTACCACTCTCTCAAACATGATGTCTTTCTCCAGGGACTGCTCTCTCCCAACTACATGTCTGAAATATGCAAGTTGCAGTCTAACCATCCTTGCTTTCAAAGAGCACTGTGGGTGCCCTTCTTCTAAGACAGATCTGTTGGTTCTTTTGGCAGTAGGATATAGTCAATGATCATCTCTACCACCATAATTCAAAAGCATTAATTCTTCTCCTGTCCCTCTTGTTTAATGTTCAGCTTTCACAACCATATGATGCCACTTAAAATAACATGGCATGAGTCAGGTACACTTTCATCTTCAATGTGACATCTTTGCTTTTCACTACTCTAAAGAGATCTTTTGCCACGGTTTTTCCCAAAGCAATGCATCTTTTAATTTCTTGACTCCTGCTTCGATGCATGTTGATTATAAAGCCAATCAAAGCAAAATCTTGGACAACCTCAAACTTTTCTCCATTTATTGTGAAGTTGCCTACTGACCCAGTGGCAAGGAATTTTGTTTTATTGATGTTTAGTCACAATCCATAGTGAAGGCTTTGTACTTTGATCTTCATCAGTAAATGTTTTAAATCGTCTTCACATTCAGCAAGCAGATTTGTGTCATCGGCATAGCACAGGTTATTAATGAGTCTTCCTTCAATCCTGATGCAGCATCCTTCCTCCTAAAGTCCAGCTTCTCAGATTATTTGCTCAGCATATAAATTGAAGAGATAAGGTGAAACTATACAGCCCTGAAGTACACCTTTCCCAACTTTAAACCAGGCAGTGTTTGCTTGTTCTATTCAAACAACTGGCTCCTGGTTTGTGTACAGATTGCTCATGTGTACAATTATATCCTCTAGTATTCCCATTTTTCAAAGTGTTATCCATAATGTGTTATGATCCACATAGTCAAGTGCCTTTGCATAGTCAACAAAACATAGATAGACATCTTTCTCATATTCTCTGCTTTCTGCTAATATCCACCTGACATCAGCAATGATGTCCTTGGTTCCCTGCCCTATGATGAATCCAATTTGAGTTTCTGGAATTTCCCTGTCTATACACTGTTGCAGTTGCTTTTGAATAATCTTTAGTAAAATTTTGATTGTGTGTGATATTAATGATATTGTCTGATAGTATCCACATTCAGTTGGATCCCCTTTTTTTGGAATAGGCACAAATACAGATCTCTTCCAGTCAGTTTTCTAGGTAAGCATTTTCCAAATCCGTTGGCATAATAATGTTGGCACTTCCACTGTTGCATCTGTTTGTTGAAACATCTCTATTGGTATTCCATCAATTCCTGGAGTCTCATGTTTCACCAATTCTTTCAAGGCAGCTTCCACTTTGTCCTTCAATACCATTGCTGCTTCTTCATATGTAACCTCTCGACATGGTGGTCATCTACCAATTCTTTTTTGTGTAGTGACTCTGTGTATTCCTTCCATCTTCTGTTGATGTTTCCTGCATTATTTAATATTTTCTCTATAGAATCTTTCACTATTGCCACTCGAGGCATGAATTTTTTTCACTTCCTTAAGATTGATAAACACAGAGTGTATGTTCTTTCCTTTTGGTTTACTTAGAGGCACAGAAAAAAATCCTTTTTTCTACTCATTAGCCTTGATAATGGCTTTGGATTTACAAACTAGTTACAAGGGAAGTAAATAGTGTACATGAATTAAAAATGATACTTTGGTATCAGCTGCATATTATCTACACATACTGAAGCACATAAACACAATACAAAATTTCAGTGTGGACAAATCAGTGAGAATATGACTTGCAGAAGAGAAGACAGCAACTGAAGAGAAAATAATACACTTGATTTCCACAGAGAATAAGGGACCAGGCAGGAACTATGGAACTCATTTCTTCTGACTCCAGATCTGGTGTTTTCTTCTGCTCTTTCAGAAGTGAACATTCAAAAGAACATTGCGGGACAATAATTGGAGTCACTCAACAATTACCCTTATTTTCCAGAACCATGTATTTTGTTTTTCACACTTTCCAAAAGTCAGCACCTCACTGCTGGGCCCCTTCAAGCTTATTTTAATTTTCTTTTAAACTGACTCCAAGAAGATACAAAATAAATAAAGGGTGACCTGGTTAACATCTATGACTATTGAGAACAAATACTGGCCCTGTGGTTTGCAACCATTAGAAACAATTAAACCATGTCTTTGACAAGGCAAAGAAATTCATTCGATAACGGC
Source organism: Pedetes capensis (assembly GCA_007922755.1). Taxonomy (NCBI): domain Eukaryota; kingdom Metazoa; phylum Chordata; class Mammalia; order Rodentia; family Pedetidae; genus Pedetes; species Pedetes capensis. The sequence continues at coordinate 14,086 of VMDO01029001.1, forward strand.
TTTGAGAAAGTTAAAATGGCTTCCAATTGGGCCTCATGCCCATGTTTAGAAGAGAGAAATCACCAGTCTCTAAAAGTACCTTTGTAAGTAATCATATAACAAACTCATGGTAATGAGCTTAAATTTGTTGTTATAATGTATATATAATCATAGAGAGACATACAGTTACATACACATAATTATTAAATAAACATTTTGAGTCAAGTGTATGAGTTAATTGAATTCAGTACTAAATTGAAAGAGTATTTTTATTCCAACATGAAACTGTAAAAGGCAAACATCTTTACCCATATCGTGGGTCCAGTGCAATGGCCCTGGGGTGTTCCATGGCCCCTGCTATTAGTGTAGTTCTTAGGGAGCCATCTAGTTTAGCCACTTCAATTTGGTCCAGATTGCTGTCTATCCAGTATATGTTGCCTGCTATCCAGTCCACAGTTAGGCCTTCTGGGGTCGCCAGGCCGTGCTCCACAACCACTTCTATTGCACTGACACCTATGGGGGAGAAAGGAAAACAACACACATACTCACTCAGGAATCAAGCACAGACAAGAATAAAGGCAATTCTTGTAATCAGCAGGACAAAGAACTTCAATATTCCAGAGTCTGGAGGTACAGGGAAAAAAGTGTGACATTGCAAGGAGGAAAATGACTCCCAGTTTAGAGTTAATGATCCTCCTCACCAGAAATCTTTCATCTCCTAAGTTAGTAAGAAGGAATTTTTAGATAATTCTGAGGCTAATAACAATGTGAAGTTGCAGAAAAGTTATTTATTTCTGACTTTTTATGCAGAACAATGGACTTGGGAAATAATAAAGTACTCTGGTTAAAACCCATGTAATTTAATTCAAAGTTGATTTTGGGGACAGAATAAAACAAAGAGAAAAAATTTAACTGTAGCAGTATACAACATGTCTAATAAACATCCACACGTTCTCTTCTTTATTTTTTTTTTTCTTGGTACTGGGGATTGAATCCAGGGCCTCACGCTTGCATGTTCTGTAAGTGCTGGACCACTGAGCTTCACCCCAGCCTATTTTTTTTACTTTTTGAGACAGGGTCTCTCTAAATTACCACAGACTGCCTCTGGTCTCGAACTTGCGATCCTCCTGCCTCCGCCTCCCAAGCCGCTGGGATTACAGGCGTGCGCCACCACACCCAGCACATTCTCTTTTTTGAAGCATGACAGAAAAAAGAGTTATCACTGTATTTAAACTTAGGAAATATAACCTCCTATTCATACTTGTCCTCTCCCCTGAGCCATAATACCTGTAAATAAGAGAAAAGGCATTAGTGGAGAGAAAGTAAAAATAATCAATTGACAATGTCTATTGATACTATTATTTTATTTATTTATTTATTTATTTATTTATTTATAGACATTCCCAATTGCTTACTTGGAAGCAAGGATGGCTAGACAGTGTCTTACATATTTTGGACATATTGTCAAGAAGGACAAATCCCTGGAGAAGGATATCATGTTTGGGAGAGTGGAGGGTCAGTGAAAAAAGAAAGACTCTCTACTAGACAGATTGGCAAAGTGTCTGCAACAATGGGCTCAAGCATAAAAAAGACTGTATATGGCATGGCTTTGGGGAGAGTTTCATTCTGCTGAAAATGGATCACTATGAGTCAGTTTCTACTCAATGGAATTTAATAGTAACCAATATTCTTAGTTATCCACTACTTAGTTTCATTCAGAAAATTAAAATATCATTTTATAACCACTTTTTCTAATAAAATTAACTTATCATAGTTTATGACATTTTTATTAGTTTTTATTAGACACATTAACAGTGGTTTTTATTATTTATTTATTTATTTATTTATTTTCAGTACTTGGGAGTTGAACCCAGTGCCTTACATAGACTTTTCAAGTGTTCAACTACTGGGCTGAATCTCCAGCCCACTTTAATTTTTCCATCTTAAGACTGGGTTTTGTTAAGTTATACAGGCTGCCTCTAGCAATTCTGCAGCTCTGCCTCTTAAATGGTTAGGATTATAGGGATAAGCCACTATGCCCAGCAACAGTGCAATTTTTAAATAGTTAATCAACTTGTCCCCTGGGTCTAAATCCATCATTTTAAATCAATATATGGCAATATGACATAGGAGACATATTTACACATCATAGACAATATTGTGTGTTTAAGTATTTTAAAATTAGAAAGGTGATTTAGACAGAAATTAACAATGAGTGTCACCCTTGAAATGTCATGCAGAGGCAACACTTTCAAAAGAAATAGCACCTATGTTCATCTCAAAATTTTGTTTCTTAAGAAACTTCTAGTTTAGACAAATGAGATCATTTGTTGTTGTTGTTGTTGTTGTTGTTGTTGTTAGGTGCCATTTTTTCAATATCTGACTTATTGTGATGCTATGTATAATAGGTGAAACAGTATTGTTACTGTTTCTCAGCTATCCATAGGGTTTTCAATAGCAGATTGTGTTTTTGGGAGTGAGTTGCTAGGTCCTTCTACCTGAGATCACTTGAATTATGGCAAAAATAATTTGTTCATATTGGTAGTCTTTATAAAATTTTTACTATTTCTTCAAATGATTTTGGAAGATTTTAATAAAATAAAACTAAAAAGCTACTCTAACTCACAAAATTCACCTACTAGTATGCAGAAGTCAATCATTTGTTTCCCCAAGTAAATAAATGACATCACCTTAAGTCTCTGGAAAATCCCACAATTTAAAACTCTGTGAGTAGCACAAGCCATTCCCTTCCCCAAACATTTCTTCACACACATTTCCACATCCTTGGTTTTACATAAATAGAATTAAAGATTAACTAAAATTCCCTCTGATAACATACTTCTTGGAATTTTTACTTAAAAATAGCTTAAACATTAAGAAAAATTGTAATACACATACCTCCACTCTCAGAAAGCTTGCCCCGATATATTCTGTCTTCTACAACATCTGTCCAATAAAGTAAACTTTGATTGAAGTGAAAATCAAGTGCTATGGTGTTTCTCAATCCAGGAACAAGCAGGCTATAGTCTCTTTTATGAAGGTCAATCCTTCGGATCTCATGGCGAATAGAAAAGATGATGAATGCTTCAAAAGGATCTGAAATTAAGTTCATTTTAATAAGCTTAGGAAAATATTTATGTACATTGGGTAAATTAAAAACAATGTTTGAGGTTGAAATCCATTCATTTAAAAGTATAATTTAGTATATTACTCTCTTACTAAAGAAGCAATTTCTTCTAATCAAAAACTCAAAGGAAACTTGAAAAACATAGGTATGTTTAATCATTAAAACAAAGTATTAAAATAATGTGTTTTTTTGAATTTGCATGTACCTGATTCTGATGAAAGATCACAATAATAATGCCAACAGAAAGACAAAAATTGGAAATGTTCTGTTTCCTTGGATTAAGATGACAAACGGAAAGCACAGAAACATCATTGTAGGAATTGCCAAGAGACAGCCAAACTAGCTCTGGCACTCATAGCCTATCACATGCCTGTAGATTCTCTAAGGGAAAGATGCAAAGATGCAAAAGAAGCCATTTTTGTGACGAGAGTTTCTGCGCTTATTATCAGGGTGTGCTTCCCACAAGAAAGAAGCTGGAGCCTTTCTCCACAGTCCAAAAATATCATCATGATGATATTCTCCACTAGCTTTGCAGTCTAGATCAAGTCTGAATTGGAAAGGGAAGAAATTTTGCAAACAGATATGAAATTCAAGGTGTGTATATATTTTAATTTTTGTCCCTAAAAGAATGTTGCAATATCTGAAAATTATTAAAATTATATTATCATTTCAAAAATGTGTCAAGTACTGTCCTAATCACCATGAGGCATATCAGTATGAGTTAGGCATGAATTTTGTTAGATTAATATACATTTTGAGGCATGGACACATGCTCTCAAAGATTTCTCCTGGTTCCATGTCAATGCCACATTTTTTCACTTTCCCTTAGGAAAATTAGTTTTGCTATTGTAAGTCTAAGTAAGTCATTTGACTGGGTGCTGCCCGAATCCTCTGTATCCACAGGAATGTGACTGGCCAAACAGGCTGGTGTGAGACCTAAGTCAGTCTGAAAGGTCTGAAATTTTTTGAGATTCTTTTTCTCTGTGGTCACAGATTTCTAAGCCCCATGTTGCCAGTGTTCCTAGTCTTGAAGTTTAAAAAAAGCCCCTTGAACTAATGTTGAAGACAAAAACAGTCACAAAGAATGAAGCAGGAAAAACCTGGAGAAAGACTCTATCCTATGGTGATCCAAATTTATAGTTCTAATTAATTAATTTAATTTGAATGAGATTTCTGTCAATTGCAACTAGGTTTAATTTTCTTATAGATCCCATCCCCTCAGAGAGATCTTTCCACATCCGTTACTTACTAAATGCCCCTCATCTTTATTCTCTATTACCATAACCTATTTATTCTCTTTGAAGTATATTTTAAAATCAGTACAAACTGATTTGCCATCTCTCCTCCTCACTAAATTGTAAGCTTTAGGAAAACATGGATCTTATGTAGTCTATTTTTCTCATCATTATATCCCTACCACCTACTACTCTAGAAAAGCACTGATCCCAGGTCTTAGATTGAGAAAGGTGCTAACCTAGGCTAGCTGCCTTTAGTGGGAGGAGTCACTTGACATTTTCTTCACTGAACCTGCATCTGCTTTAGGAAGCTCTGCCTGGCACATTATACAAGTGCATTTTAAATGAATAAGAGTGACAAAGAGCAGAATACATCTAAGAATACCTGCTAGCACAGAAGAGGATCCAAGTATGAAAGAGAGCTCTGCATGGTCCACAGAGCCGACTTCAAGCTGACTGCAGGGCATTAGCAAGCCCAGCTAAAAGCAGAAACATTGCTCAGAAGAGCTGCCAACCTATAAGCAAAGCTACACACATAGTTGTGATCACTTAGGTGTTATGAATGTGTATTGTATGGTACTGTGATCTTCACCAGACAATATTACTGTGACAATAGCTAACTGGTGCTGTGGAAATTGAGCATGCAAATGAGAACATCTCATGCCCACCTAAAATAATGCCAGGAGGTGGTATGTAAAAACCACTTGGGTCTCAAATGACTATTACATGTGCTGCCCAGTGAGGCCGGTGACAGCCTGCTATAATTTTTAAAGGCTACTTTTACCCAACAAGTGATGATGAAATGGCTACTGTGAAATGAAGACTAGCTGTACTTAGTAGTCACCAATTTACCCTAGCCAGCTGCTAGATAGAGGTTAGAATACCAATAAATTCTTTACAAACAGATTAGCTATTTTCTTCCTTTCCTACAAAAGCCTCTAGCTTTGTTCTCCAGACAAGCCAAGGGCCATTGTGGCCCTTGCTTAGCTTCCAAGATCTGATGGGATCAGACACGGCAGTGCTACGGATGCATGCAGGAGTAAGCATAGTAGAATTATTTAAAGAAATTTAGAATGACAAAGGACTTCCTGAGTTTGGAGTTTGAAACAAATCACTGAGGATATAATTATGAAATAATGTTTAATGTACCTTTTAAAAGTTGCAGCAGGATTGAAGGGAGATGTGGCTCAGTAATAGAGTGCTTGACTCACATATGCAAGGCCCTGGATTGGACTCATAGCAACCCTGTGTACAGCAGAATGAAACACTTGCCAACACTGTGCTATGCCCACCACTATTATCAGTGCTTCCCTGCTATTCATAGGGTTTTCATTTTCAATGGCTAAATGTTTTGAGATGTTTTGGGAGTGGGCTGCCAGGTCCTCCCATTTTTGCAGTGCTGGAGATAGAACCCAGGGCTTGAAAGAGCATAGAGCAGCACTCTACCAACTGAGCTACATGCCAGTCCCATATATAAGTAATAGTTCAGCAGTGGGGAGCACAACTATGATTTCTGTGCCCAGCAGGCTGAGGCAAGAGGATCATGAATTTGAGGCCATTTTGGGCTGCACAGTGAGGTCAGGGCCAGTCTGAACTCTAGAGAGAGATCATGTCTCAAAATACCAACTGCTCTGAGCTGGGAACTATGGCACATGCCTGTAATCTAGCATCTTGAGAGGCTGAGGCAAGAAGATTACTAATATGAGGCCAATGGCAGCCTGCACAACGTATTGAGCCCTCATCTCAAAATAAATATACATAAAGGGGCTGGGATTGCAGCTCAGACATAAAGCCTTGCCTAGCATGCTCAAGACTCTAAGGTCAACCTCTAGTACTGAGAAAAAGAAAAGTAAAGAAAAGAAAAGAAAAACAAGGACTGGGAGTTAAGTCAGTGGTACAATATTTGTCTAATAGGAGCAGGGATGAAATTCAATACCCCAAAACTGCAGCAGAAAAAAATGTAAAGTGAAATGACAAATTACAAACTAGGTGAAATATTCCTAACATAATAATAAGTAAAAAATAGTTTAATATGTATGTGTCCTTAATGACTGAAACAATGTTGAAATGAATAGTGGGCAAAAGTTTTTTAAAAATATAATTTATAGACAACAAAATATGAACTTTTTTCCCCAATGCTAGGAATTAAGCCTAGGGCCTCGCACATAGTAAGGAAGCACTCTACCACTGTGCTATATCCCTAACCCTTAAATCAACTGTTAACTTTTAAAAAGTATTCTATTTCTTTAATAAAATGAGTAATGGATTCTAGAACAATAGAAATGTTTAGTAAGATACTGTATTGATTAGAATGTAGAGAAAAGACATACTGATATAGTGATAATGAAAGTATAAACTACTGTCTTAGTTACTTTTGCATAGCTGTGACCAAATTACCTCAGAGAAGAACTTAAGGGAGAAAAGAGTTATTTTGCCTCAAAGTTTCATACATTTCAATCCATAGTCCTTAGTTCCTTTGATTTGAGGCCCATGATGAGGCAGTGCATCATGGAAGTTAGAGCATGTGGAGGGATAGGCTGTGTACCTCATGGTGGGTGGGAAGCAGAGAGAGAGACAGACAGACTGAGAAGTATTATGGACAAGACAGTGCCCTTAAGACATGACCTCAGTGACCTATTTCCTTTAGTTAGGCTCCACCTTCTAAAATGTCCAGAGCGTCTCAAAATAGCACCACAAGCTAGCGACTAGCCGTTCATTACATGAGCCTTTGGGAGGAAACATTTAATGTATAAAGCAGAACAATTAGTAGGATCTATATGGTGATCCCCAGGAGAATATCCATCAAAAAATTAAATACATATTTCTTCTAACCATGTAAGTTCACTTTTAAGGAATTATTTTAAAGATATAGATATGAAGAATTGCAAATGAGCAAGAAAATACTTTGTAATAGTATTTATACAAGCAAAAGATCAAAACTTAAATGTTCATCCACAGATGGGTGGATAAACATTATTTGGTATAGACATACAATAAAATATTATAGGGCCATATAAATGAATGTGGTTGATATACTTGTATTGACATAGAATAATTTCCAATATTTTTTTAAGTTGAGAATACCAAGATTGTGTGCCAACTATGTTATCATTTAAGTTTAAAAACAAGATTTTCTAGACCTATACAAAATTAAATCCTGGACTATTTCTTGAAGGATTAATGAGTTTTAATTTTTTATGTAAGATGAGTCTTGATTTCCTCATGAAGCAACATTAATATTAGTTCAATCACATTTTATGGGAAATATCCTTTATAGAAATAACATTCACTAATATATAGTATAAATAATTCTAAAAATATAGGCTGAAAATATGTAAGGCAAAATATGGTAGAATTAAATGGAGAAATGCAAAAATATAATTACAAAGATGCTTAGAACAACAAAATAAAAACATCAACCTACAGAAAATTCATAGAAATATGCAGCATCAAAATAGAAGACATATTCACTTTAAGCACAAAACATTTTATAAAGTGATCATGCTTTAGTCCACAAAGTAAGTCTCATGAGATAGTAAATAATTTAATAATGAACACATGCTCTGAGCACACAATGCAATTATATTAAACATCAATAATAAGGACAGCCAAGTTCCTCATATGCTTTAAAACTGAAAATAATTACCAAGCGATTTTTAGCATTGGGACTGCAAATAGAAATATAAGATATGTAGTAGCAGGTAAAAGTTGAAAACTTATAAAACCTAGAGAAATATAAAATAAAGAGAAGATGGCACCCAATGTATGTGTGTGTATATATGTATATATGTATATATTCTCTCTCTCTCTCTCTCTCTCTCTCTCTCTCTCTATATATATATATATATATATATATATATATATATATATCATGAACAATTAAAAATTAATGAGATAGAATACCAGTTTCTGAATAGTTGCTAAGGACTTTCCAATGTTCTGTCCTCCAAATATAAGAAAAGATCATTGTCTTACAGGCATAAAAGGAATGTTTATTAAACAAACTATTGAATATAAGTAACAACAGCAAAGTGTGCCTTGTTTTAATATGTATTAATCCCATACAGGGCTGGGTATTAGCTCAGTTGGGAGCACTACTTTGCAGTCTCTGAGATCCCAAGTTAGATTCCCAGCATCGCAAAAATGGAAGAAAGATGTGGCAATCCACTCCCAAGGCAATCCTGAAACAATGGATAACCCTTTGAGGGTCACTATGAGTTGGACATAACTCCACGGCACCTAACAACAACAACAATCCCATTTCTCTCCTACCAGCTTCAGGACAGCCTTGAAAACAAACAGTTCAGAAGCCATTAGAGGAAGAGTATAGTTATGGAGCTCCCTTGAAGCCCAGTGCCCAGAGAATTGTTCAGTAGCACAAAAATTGTCTTTTCTAGAAATGGAGCTAGGCAACTGGATTTCCACATACAAATGAATGATGTTGTAACTTATCACACAACATATGAAAAATCAACTCAAAATTTATCATAGAACTAAATATAAGAGCTAAAATTCTTCAACTATTAGAAAAAAAACAAAGAATACAGTTTAGTAACATTCACATTAAAGGTGATTTATTAGTGATAAAACATAAATAATAAAGGAAAAATACATTGAACTTCATCAAAATTAAAAACTTTTCTTCTTCAAATTAAGACATTCAGATAAAATGACAACCCAGAGAAAAGGAGAAAATCTTTCCAGAGTATATGTCTGATTAGGGACCTATGCTATATCCAAAATAT
>VMDO01029002.1:0-23173 GCA_007922755.1 Pedetes capensis
AAGCTCCTTTAATTCAATTTTAGAAGTAGGTAGGATGTGAATATAAAGAAAATGTATATTTTACTTGAGGCTATAAAAATAATCTCATTCAATTTTTTTCTTCATAAATAATGCCTAAGAAATGGTTAAAATAATTCCAGACTTAGAATTGCCAAAAATAAGTTTTTAACTTGATTTTAAAATTATGAATGCATATAAATTATGGGTATATTTACAAATAAAGGTTTAAAGTTGCTTTCCACAGTACAGCATAAGAGCAAACTTAATCATCCATCTATGTATATTTCAGTTCTTAAAATAAAATAGAAATTCAAATAGTACTTTATTCATTGGTTATAGATATTTGTGATATAAAAATTGAGTTTAGCTCATAAAGATCAATGATAAATATTAATAAGCATTGTAAAATTTATTCTCAGTTTTATTCATTAATAGTCAAGATTCATTCTGTTGCTTTCTGAAAACAAAATTTCAGGCTTAAATGAGTCTAAATTAATTTATGTATAATGTATATGGAAAAGTAAGTTACCACGTTGCTATTTGTTCTTTGCCATGCTTTTTCTTAGAGCATGAAACTGTTCATTTGACAAGCATATTATGATCAGCAGTGAACAGTTTGAAAACACATACTGTCTTTTTTTTTTTTTTTTTTTAATTAAAGGAAACTTAAGGAGTTTCCAGCCTGCAGCCATAGCCCTGTGGTTTCTGGTCCTGTTATATTTCAGAAGCTAAGCAGGGTTGGGCCTGGTTAGTACTTGGATGGGAGACTGCCAGGGAACATCAGATACTATAGGCTTGGGAGAAGGACCCGGCAACCCACTCCCAAAAATCAACCCACCATTGAAAACCCTATAAATAGCAGAGAAGCACTGACAATAGTGTTTCTCCCGTCGTAAGTAGGGTCGCTATGAGTTGGACACCAACTCTACAGCACCTAACAACAACAACAACAACAAGAAGGAGTTTTCAAATGCTCCAGCTCAGTACCATGTATGATATGTTGTAAATTGTAGTACTTCTTCATGTGCTAAAATGAGCCATATTTTCTTTTGAATTTATAGCCGAAGACATGGCCAGTACACCATGAACCAGGAAAGCAGCACCAAAGTTACAGAGAAGCCTCCATTTGATCGGTCAAGTTCCCAGGATTCCTTGGATGAACTATCTATGGAGGACTATTGGACAGAACTAGAAAATATCAAGAAATCAAATGAAAACAGACAAGAAGATCAAGAAGTAGTAGTTGTCAAAGAGCCTGATGGTAACAACTAAATGACTAAAACATTTTTGTGTGCATGTTTGTGGAAAATGAATATGCATAGAAAGGAAGAAGAGATCAACCAAAAAAAATTACTAGTTTTCTTTCAACTTGAAAATTACTTGCTGGTGGCAAATTTATGGGTGCAATTGGCAGATATAGTGGCATGAGCAAATTGACTTAGTTATAGCTATGGCTAGACTCTTGTTGGCTCAGCATATTGTCTTATGCACTCGTAGGGGCAAACTTGATTTTTGAAATCATCTAAACTGCCTTTAAGTTCCTTCTGTAATATGCTAGCTGCATGGTCATTTGGTCTCTACTGTGTAGATGGTGATGGAAAACTCATGACTTTGCACTGTTTTTCCAGTGGTCAATCTGCTTGATTTATTTTGATCTTTATTGATTTGAAGCTGCTATATTTTAACTTTGATTCACTTGATATAATTCTTTCTACCTTCAGGAAGAATAGAACAAGTTCTTTCTAATTTTCTTTACCTGGCAGCCTTTCAAATATTTGAGGATACTCATTTTGTTTCTAGCCAAGTCCTTTCTACAAGAAAAATTTACATAAGCAACCCTTCTGGGTGGTTTTCAGACTTATTTCAGTCCTGGTCATGGTACCACTCAAAGTATATTATCCCAGGTTGGAGGCAGTACCACATATTTAGTCAGGTAATCTAAGGATACAGATTTGGGCATTGGAAGATGGCATTAGTGTTTTAGCGTCCTTTGTTGCTTTCTTAGATTGGGTCCAAAATTTTTCTTAAACCTCTTCCCAAGAATATTTTCCATGCTCTTCACTGTTATCCTTGACATTCTAGAAGAAATACGTAGTATTTTACTTTTTTGCCTAAAATTTCATACTCTTTGTTTTAATTTCTTAAATTCAAGAAATCACCAAGTTTTGATTTCCAATTTTTTTCCTGCTAGTTAGTTTTCCTTCTTTGCCATCCATAAAATTGTAAGTATATTTTTGTGTAACAGTTAATATAAAAATGCCAAAAAGGAGCTAGGCATAGTGGTGCATACCAGTAATCCCAGCATTTAGGAGACCAAGGCAGGGGGATAGCAAGTTTGGAGCCAGCCTGGGCTATATAACATGAACTTGTCAATAAATAAATAAGTAAATAATAAATAATGTCTGTACATATTCAGATCAGACACAAGTCTTTTAAAGAATGTGTTCAATCTGAGATTAGTTGAATCTCAGATACAGAGCCTGCAGTTGTAGAGAGCCTACTGTATTTACTGTACTTGCTCTACTTTCAGTGTTTTGAATTGATTTGGTCATTTAGTTTATTATATAAACTCTTCTTTGTTGAGAATAGTGTCCTTTTTTAATTTGTAAAAATCATAGCATAATCTGTTATGCTGATTTGGAGGGATTAGAAAAATTAACTTGAAATTGAATAGTTCCCAACGTCTAGGTGTTTTAAAATTTTTCTTAGTAATTTTTTTTTTTTAGTTAATGTACAATGTAGTGGGTCTCATTGTGACATTTCCATAAATGTATTTCATTGTGCATTGCTCATGTTCACTATCCCCATTACCCACACATAACCCTACCAATTCCCTTGCTGATCCATGTCCTCCCCACCAGTGGTCTCCTTTCTGCTTGCATGTCTTGTTTGTACATGGGGGTATGTCTATAAATCCAGATTCTGCCTTTGAGACATCAAAATGTGATATTTCTTTCCCTTTTCCTCATTACCTTCTCTTATTACCCCATCCCCCCTCTCTTTAGTCCTTTTTCTTGCTATACATAGTCCCCCTATAACTTTAATGGCATATATATTAATATATTCAATATAAATATCGAGAAAGTCTCACTTGCTATGTAGCCAGGTTGGCCTCCAACTCTTGATCTTCCAGCCTCAGCCTCCCAAGTGTTGGGAATACAGGCATGCAACATTGCCTGTCTACAATAGTTCTTTACTGCTTTGCCACATGTCCTGTTAGCTACAGTGAATGGAGAAAATAAGCCTTTCCATAAGTTAATATTGGACTCTGAGATAGTGCTGAATTTAAGCCACGAAACCAGGCTGAATATATACGTATATGTGTATATTCCAGGTACTGACTTCCTTCTGTAACTTGATGGAAGTAAGTATCTTTTCATTGCTTGGCTTTTCTCTGGAAGGTAAATGGTACCATCCTCCCTAGTTAATCTGCAGGGAAGTTGTAGAGGTTAATTACATGTGAAGTAATTAAAAAAAATTTTTAATTGAGTATGTATGAAATTGACCTTAAATTTGATATCTCTGTGGCCGGAGTAGATGGCAATTGTCCAAGCTTCAGATAATGATACTTAGCACTGCAGTTTGCTTAGAGTAGAAGAGTTTCAGTAAGCTTACTGAAGTTACAGCTAAAAAATGTGAAAGTTTGTGATTAAAAATTCTTTTTATTTCTCCACTGTTTTAGAGGGAGAATTGGAAGAAGAGTGGCTTAAAGAGGCTGGTTTGTCCAATCTCTTTGGGGAGTCTACTGATGACCCCCAAGATAGCATGGTGTTTTTATCTACACTCACCCGGACCCAGGCAGCAGCGGTTCAGAAACGGATAGAGACAGTCTCCCAGACTTTGAGGAAGAAAAACAAACAGTACCACATTCCTGACGTCAGAGACATATTTGTTCAACAGAGAGAGTCAAAAGAAAACGTAAGTTGTCTGACACGAAGGCAAAGGATTAATTGCTTAGACTCACCTGGACCAATCCAGTTTAATTTAAATCACTACAAACTTAATGGGCACATATTATGTACCAGACACCAAAGCTCTTTGTTGACAATGAATAAGAAGGTCTTGTTCCTTGTCCTTCTGGGAATTAGACTGGTGGGGCAAAATATTAACAAGTTAAAATTCAGAGTGATAGTCCTGTATTAGAGAAAGTTACTGTCCTTGGAGCATTTGATATGCCTCTCACCCCACCAGGCATGACAGGGTTTCCCAGACAACATGACTACCTGTTGTTATGGATAGAAAAGTAAGAGGTAGGGGTTCTTTATTAATGCTTGTAGGAATATTTGATTTTTAGACTCTTTTAAGGATGAATGGGAGTGGAATGTGAGGGGGCTAATATCAGCTGAATTACAAAGTAGGGACCCTGAGATGTAAAATAACATCTTTTGTTTCTAGCACTTAACACCTTACTTAGCTCATAGAAGAGTTGAGTAAATACTAATTCAGATGGTTACGTTATTAATGGACATTGCTGTAGTATTATAGAGACTGAGTGATAGATGAATACAGAGCTAACAGGGAAGGTATGGTAGAAATGCCAGACCTATGTGATCAAGAACAGTGCTACTAGAGGTAGCCAGTTGGTAGATTGTTTATTTGTTTGTTTATTTATTTACTTGTGGTTCCTAGGGGCCCACTACCTCGTGCATGCTTTGCTAATGCTCTGCCACTGAGCTGCAACCAGTGCCGTTTTTATTTTTTAAATTGAGAGTCTTGCTAAGTTACACAGGCTGCCTCTGGCCTTGAACCTGCAATCCTCCTGCCTCTGCCTCCCCAGTGAGTCACTGTGATTATAGACCTAACAGTTTGAATCCAGGATTTTCCTAGGATTGTTTTCTTTCACCTTGCCCAGGTGGTAAAGTCGTAAATGAGAGTTGGATGTAGAAATGTGTTGGGAAGCCAAATTATAAGCTGCAGAGTCACGGGAAGTTTTTCCTTAAAAACTAGAGAGGGAATTGAACAAGCACATGCTCAAAAAGCACAGTTTCAGTGGGAGAAAATACATGCCTTCCTGTCAGTCAGTGTATGCTGTGGGATGATCCAAGTGGCTTCAATACTGGAAATCAGGGCACCTGTATTTCAGAATATATCATAATCACCTATGGGGGCCCCATTCCTCCTGAGCTTCCAGATGAAACACACTAGGGAGAAGAACATGGAAGATCATTTCAGAAACAATTATTGTTCTTTGAACTCCCGCTGAGTGGAGTCAGAACCATAGCCACCTTAGGTCAAGAGATGGATATAGTACTAAGTCCTGTGCCATGCCTGGCAAAATTGTCAGTGGTTCAGTGCAATTCATAGGGTTTTTTATGGGTGATTCTGACTGGAGTAAGCTTTAGATTCCTCTCAGTGGGGACCAGTACTTCCAGTGTGTGCCACTATGCCTGACCAGATTATTTATTATTAATCCATGAGGAAATAAGAGCTTGCATGTGATGCAAATTATCATACTTTTTTTCATCAAAGTCTTGCTACCATGAAAAGAAAAATCAGTTTAATGAATGGGGCATGATGGATTTGCATATTGACTCTAGTACCTCTGACCTAGAAGATTCAGTGAGTTAGTTGGAATGGGAGCAAAGGGATTCTTGAAAAATGATTATAATGATAACAATAACAGCAACAGTTGCTACCACCACTACTGAGCACACTCTGGTAACTGCTTTAGCCTGCTTTATCTCATTTAGTCCCTACAGCTGTCTTATGAGTAAGGTATTATCACTTTCACTCTATAGCTGAGGCTCATAGACTTTAAGTAACTTGCTCAATGTCCCGTACGTACTAAACCCAAATTTGTCTAACTCTAAAGTACATGCTTTTAATCACTTTTTTTCCTGCTCTAGTCTCATTTCCAAACATTGTGATATTAAATATTCTCAATATGAGTTTCTATTTACACTATAAACAAAGATAATAAAAATTTTATGATTCTTCATAAAAAAAGTAGAATGGAAGGGCATATAATTAAGGGATCTTTTTGACACGTGGAGATTTTTTTGCTTTTTTTAGACATTTTATTCTTCTAAGAAATCTTTTCTAGCTGCACATTGCTACTCTATTTGCATGGCTAATTGTGGCTCGAGCCTAATTATTTTCAGGAATTCTGTAGATGGCTCTAGGCACTTATATAAGTTAAGCACTTGTTTACCACTCAGTGGTTATTTGGGACATCCACTAGTGTTGAAGGACTGAACTAGGTTTCCAGCCGTAGGAAAAATGAATGGTAAAGAAATACAGTATTATGACATTTCCTTCCCAATTAAAGAACTCTCCCTGAGGGAGCTAAGAGGAAGTGAAAAGGGGGAAGGGGCAGAGAGTTGAGCCTAAGCAAAATATGTACTGTAGAATAGGAATTCTCCCAGAGGATGTTGCTACTCAATGCTACAAGCAGCATTTCCCAGCAAATTCCTGGAAATGTCTGAACCACATGGTTTGAGTCCAAGGTGTTTGGTGAGTTGTATCATCTGCTGGTCTCATAAAGAGAGAAGTTGCACAAGCAAATTAAACTAATGTTCACTTGCTTACACTACATGCCTTTAATTGAAAAACTGACACAGGTTAGAAATTTGCTTTATAGCTAGGTGCTGTGAGCATGACTATAAGACTAGCAGCCAGGGAGTCTGAGGGAGGATTGCAAGTTGGAGGCCACAGGCAGCATACACACAACTTAGCAAGATTCAGACTCAAAATAAAAAATAAAATGAAAAAGGGACCATGGGTGCAGCATGAGGCCCTGGGTTTGACCCCTCCCCCCAAGTATTGCCAATAAATAAATAAATAAATAAATAAATAAATTGCTTTATATCCTTCACCCCTACAGAAAACATAGGCCAATCATCTTTATTTGCAGTTCTGTTCTTGGGTAAGTGTGTATTCAGCTCGTCCATTTCACATGCTTCTCATGAAGCCTTTGCTGACACTTGTTGCCGTTGTTGTTAGGTGCCGTTGAGTCGGTATCCAACTCATAGTGACCCTCATAGGGTTTTCAATGGCTGAGTGCTTTGGCATTGCCTTGGGAGTGGATTGCCAGGCCCGTCTCCCATTTTTGCGGTGCTGGGAATTGAACTCGGGGCCTCAGAGACTGCAGTGCAGCGCTCTACTCACTGAGCTAAATCCCAGCCCTTGCTGACACTAGGAAATATAATAGGGAAATGAATACCATCTGTGCTGTCATCTTCAACTGCTAAGGAAAACAATTCTGACCACATACTCCAAAATATGTGTTCATATATAAGATTAGTATCACTTGCTGCATACATTGCACTGTGGAAAGCCAGCCCTCTGCAGGCTTGTGGGCCGAGGGAAGGAGAATGTTATTCCTCTGTCCTATAGCCAGCTACATGGTACCATGCACAAATACATCTCTTCTGTGACCTGGCAGTTGCTGTCAAGTGTTGGGTACTGTGGGTCTCTATGCAGCGTATTAGTGACATCTATGTACCTACCTGCCCTGGTGCTCTTTTCAAACTGCAGGTGGAGCAGGAGTCCTTTGTGGCTAACAGCTTGAGGTAAAATGTGTGGTGATGGGACTACAAAGGCCACATTTATATGTAGAGATGAAATCCAATAGAGTGATTATTTTAAAAATAATTCATTCAAACAGGCCCCTCTGTATAACTGATCCACATTCCTCTTGCTGATTGCTGACATCCTTTCAAAGCCTTTCCTGGAAAAGAAGAGGTACTGTCTGACCACAATTACTTTTGAGCACAGCCAGCCATGGTTCACCATGTTCAACACTTGGAGAGCCACATTTCTCAGGTGTCACCTTGACAAAAAGAATTCCTTTGAACATTTTAGCCCTTATTGCTGATTTGGTAATTTAGTTTTAATTTATCTTACATTTGTGATTTGTTTTCTTATTTTTAAGAATTCCTAGTTTAAGCCCAACGTGTCAGCTTGTAGTTTTGTTTTATAATAGCATTATTGGGATATAATTCACATACCCTAGAATTCATCTAAATTAAGTGTAAAATTAAAACTGAGTGTGGTGGTGCATACCTGCAATCCCAGCACTTGGGAGGCTGAGGAAGGAAGATTGCAAGTTCCAGGCAGGCCTAGATTACACAGCAAAGTACAAGGCCATCTTGGGCAACTTGGCAAGACCTTGTCTCCAAAAAAAAGGGGAAAAAAAGGACTGGGAATGTGGGAAGGTAAATCAATGGTATAGTATTTGCCTAGCATAGGCAGGGCCTGATTTCAGTCCCTTTGTTATTGTTATGTGCTGTCAAATGGGCTCTGACTCATAGCCATCCTCATGGAATTTTCAATAGCTGATTGTTTTTGGGAGGATTGCTTCAGGAGTGGATTGCCACATCCTGCTCCCATTTTTGCAGTGCTGGGGATTGAACCCAAGTCCTTAGAAAGTTCAGAGCAGCCCTCTACCCCTGAACCACCTGTGCTAAACCCCAGCCCTAGTAGCGCACAAAACAAAACAAAACCCACCACAAAAAGTGTACAATTCAATATTTTTTAGTGTATAGGATTTTGATTATCACCACAATTAATTGTAGCTCATTTTTATCATCCCCAAAAGAAAGCCTGTACCCGTTAGCAGTTGTTCCCTGTCCTCATTACTCTTATACAACCACTAATCTACTTTCTATCTCTTTGATTTCTCTATTCCAGACATTTCATGTAAGAGGAATCATAAAATATGTAGTCCTTTGTGACTGGTTCCTTCCTCTTAGCATAGTATTTTCAAAGTTCATCCATGTTGAAGTGCATATCAGTATTTCATTTCTTTTTATTGCCTAATAATATTCCATTGTATGGATACACCACATTAATCTACTCATCACTTGGTGGATGTTACTAGTGTTTAACAGGGTTGTCTTCCCTCCTCAATTAGACAGTGATGTTTTTGATGACAGGGACACTCTTGACATTTTTCATATTTCCCATCGCACTTAGTATTGTGCCGTACAGTTGTGGGTAAGCACATATTTGTTGGACGATTTCTTGCTAATTACAACCATAGTGCTTGTTTCCCTACTGTGAATGTTATAAGCCTGAGCACATTTCTTGTACTCTAAAGGTTTTAATGGAATTATTTACAATACCATTTTCTCTGGTTGTGAGTTGGAGATGACTAAATGGTTCCTTTTCTATGTTTAGGCTCCAGATGGCACAGAATTACAGTCAGCCAGAACAAATGAAAACAAATACCAAGGAAAAGATGGTATGTTGGATCTGTTCTCTTGTTTCTTCCCCCTTTCATTAGTGTAATAGACAGTTACAACCTTTTAAAACATTTGCCTTCAATTCTAGTAGGCAACTTCTATTAAAATACTAACATAAGGTCATAAGTGGGTAATTATATGTAGCTAAACATATAGTTGGCTTTTGATTGTTTTTATGTGTATCTGTCTGATCCAATATCCACATATATATCTTCCTGCATGCATATCATGTGCTGGATGTTAAGTGAAGGTGTTTGCCTCATTTACTCCATTCAAGAACTCTACATAGTAGGTACTGTTATAAACTCGTTTTATAGATGAGAGAACTGAGGTATAGAGGTATGAAATCACTTTCCCAAGGCCACACTGCTAGAAAATTGAGTTAGCAAATTTAAAGTCTTATTCACAAGTCACAAGCTCTTAATTCGTAAATGGATTAATTTTCAGAAAATTTAGAGAAATTAAAATTATTTAATTGTTTTTGAGTTGATTATAATTTTCTTTTCAGATATTAAGGCTTATTAGTATGTAACAAGAAAAAAAATTGTAGCTATTCTATTCATTTACTAAAAGGAAAAATGTTCTAAATTAAAGATTTAAGGTTAAAATTTTAGTCCTTAGTTTTTTTTCCCCCATTTGGTATTACTGAGGGTTGAACCCACGGCCTCGCATGTACTAGGCCCACTCCCCCACAGAGATACCCCCTTTTTAATTTTGGAGATAGGGTCTGGCTAAATTGAACAAGCTGCTTCTGGCCTTAAACTCATGATCCTCTTGCCTCAGCCTCCCGTCTCTGAGATTACTGATGTGCACCATGGCACCTGGCTTCCTTAATTGTTAATTAACAAAGTATAACAAAGGCAAATGGTGTGTTTACCTTTGTAAATCTTAACATTGGGGGATTGTAATACCATTAATAGTGTTGTAATTCAATTTAGAAATAGCTATGGATGGGATGGGGGTGGTTTTCAGGTAAACAGTGGAAGCCTAGGAAGTATTTCCAACCTTCTGATAAAAACCATGCATCAGGTCAAGATTATGTGGGATGTTTTAGAATCTTACAATATCCAGCATCTTTATTTTTACATATATTTTTCTCAAAACTTCTCTTCTGCACCCCTACTTAAAAGAGACATGTGCGCATATCCATGGACCTGTCGCAGTTGTGCACCTATGTACCCATGCACATTTACATTTGTAGATACCAAAGTACTTGCTTTGTCTTGCTACTCTGTAGAGGTTTCTGTAGCTGCATGCATTGCATCAGAATGGATCCCTAGGTATTTCCTCAAGTCTGTACCAGCACACACTGAAGTGGCTAGTAAGCTGGCTCCGCCAGCCCTGGCCTGCTTGAGAGCTGAATCCTCAGAGAGACAGATGAACCTTTTGTGCCAGTATCAATATGCTTAGGGCTTTGGGGAAGAGTGGCAGTTGTTTAACAGATACTGAGGAAAACATTGTCCTTTCATCGTGTTGTTATCCCTTGCCAGAGATTGTAACATAGGCTATAACAACACAAGTTCTGGAAGACAAGTTCATTATGTGAGCACTTTCTGACCTAGATGGCAACAGGCAAGGGAAATGTGACAACCTTGCTGCCTGATTTACATCTGCTTTTGCTGGAATGCTAAGCAGTGGGCATCGAGCCTCCAATCGGAATGAGAGGAGACTGTGTATCGCCATCCAAGTCACTGGGTAGTTAAATGCTGCACCTGTTCTGGGCAGTGCTCGCCAGTGAACTCACCGTGTTTTGCAAACATTGTAAGGCTCAAAATGAAATACATGGAAATGTTGTCTAGGTTTCCAAAGTGAGGCTGTTTCTGAATCCTACAGCATGGGTGCTATAGTCTATTTAAAATTTTTTTCTCCACACTTGGATTTTAAAACCTGTTCAATCAACAATACTTATTCCAAATTTAAAAAGTTATAAAGTTTGAATGATGTCAACATTGTCCCATTTCATTTTTATCCATTGCTAAGTATCAATCTTCTCTTTTCATCAAATCATACAACTCCATCTATGAAAGGCACAGTGCCTTAGGAATATTAGTAATACCCGAACAATTTTTGATATTCTCATATTGATATGTATACTTTTCTTATTTTGGTGTTCTATGGGAGAAGGAAAAAAATTTTATTTTAAAAACTAAAGACATTTCTGGATATTTTGGGCAATTGGAAAAGTTTCAAGAGGTTTGTCAAGTATTTGTAACCTAGTATCGCTGTCTACTGCAAAACTAAAGAAAAATAGATTTTAAAAATTATATCCTTTACACTTGAAGACTTTTAAGAGCCCAAGGGTTTACCTTAGCATTCTCTTTTAAATTATCTTTTTGAGAATAGATAACTGATTCATCGTTTTCCATATATAGTTAACCACCCATTTCCTGTAGCCATGACCCCCACAAACCCCTATGATTATTTCCCCTACTACTTTCTTTAGATGGATTTAACATTTGAACTGAGGCTATTGTATACTATATAGTGAAATTTTTCCATGTTTCTGGAGGAAATACATATGTTTTAAATGTGTTCTAACTTAATTATAACCACTCAGTTATGAATTCAGCACAATGCATTTATTTGCATGTGTGCATACGGGGGTGGTTATAGTAACTCCAACAGGGAGGTGTTGAGAATAGTTTTTAAATACTTGTCGACAAACATTCAGCTTCTGAAAGGTAGCTTCTAATTTAAGAAAATGGCTAATCATTTTTTTCCTCTTAGGATCGTTTCCTAGGAAACCAATACACATATTCATAGCAAAACATAAAACAGTATAAACCAATGAGAAAATAAAACTAAAATTGTGCCTTCACATTTATGTTTATACCTTAAAATTAATTGTAAAATGTTATAGATATTTGAAAACATGTAATATAGATGACAGCAGAAAATACTAATACTGTCAGGAAACTTTACATTTATTCCTTTTTGCTGCTAAAGATTGAACCAAGGGTCTTGTACATCATAGGGAAGCATTCTACCTCTGAGCTACATCCCTAGCTCTTAGCTTTTGGAGACAGGGACTTACTATGTAGTCCAGAGTGGCCTAGAACTCATGATCCTCTCCCTGTTCCTCCTCCTCAAGTGTTGGAATTACAGGCATGCACATCGTGCTGGCTAAATTAACTCTTGTTTTTAGACTTGACCTAGGTAAATGCTTGCTTTTGTAACCATGAGATGGCATGAGGACCAGCTGGCTCTATGCAAACTGAAGCATGGGCTTCTTGTTCAGATTTTAAGATGGTGACAGCAGAGCATTAAACCATGGTGGAGACCCTTCTGATCTCTGAGTCCTATGAGACTGCATAGGCCACAGGCCCACAAAGCCCTCCATATGTGTTTAGTGGGACTCAATAAGAATAGATTCACATTCACTTAACTTTATTTTGAATAAAAACAGAGTGTTTTTGTTTTTCAATTAAATGACTATAAACATTTTTTTCTGAAGAGCAGGCTTTTAGTAATATACAAATATATGAATGATATGCATTTATTAGATTTTTCAATTAACTTTACCTTCCATCATTTTGTTATGTCCTGTGTAAGCATGCTCATATATAAGCATGCAAATACACTATGTAAGTTTATTCTTTAGTTCAGAGCATCTTACTATAAATCAAATGTATGCAAAGAAAAATGTAAGCAATCTGAGAGGTCTTGTGCCAGTGTTTTTCTAACTTGAGTTACATTAAAGCTAAAAATTTACTAAATACACAAATTTAGAAGTACTTTATCCAAAGCTTAAAGCTGTTGTTTTCATCGGAGATTTTTGACTGTTAATTCTTTCCTGGAGGATTAACCACAAACAAATTTAAAAAGCCAAAACAAAGTGACTATACCATATTCCCTTGAAATGTTGATGAAAATATATGCAATTTATTTGAGTAGTGTTTCTGGTTGTAGGACCTTTTCTCTCTTTAATGGAATCAGGTGCAAAACCTGTTGGTTCCTGTACCAGGTGCCTCCAAACCTGACTCCCACAGTGATAAGTTCTTGGCATTAACTTTTGTTTTGGAATTTTTACCATGATAGGTACGTAACATTTCAGAACAGAAATGCAGGGAGTGGAAGAGGTTTATGCCAGGAATCTATTCCTCTGTGAGGAAATTAAATAGTATGTCATTAATTCTAAGAAAAGACTAGCCATACCATGGCATCCCAAGCCGTCAGAAGCTAAGCACGGTCGGCCCTGGTTAGTACTTGGATGGGAGACCACCTGAGAACACCAAGTACTATAGGGTTTGGAGAAGGACACGGCAACCCACTCCCCAAAAAGAATCAGCCATTGAAAACCCTATGAACACCAGAGAAGCACTAACAATACTGTTTTGCCTGTTGTATGTAGAGTTGCTATGAGTTGGACACCAACTCGACAGCACCTAACAACAATTGTAAGAGAGATTACAAGTACTCTCAACTCTCAGTGTAGAATAAAATAATTGTGTCTGCTAAATGTTGTGATGTTTTCATTAAGAGTTTAATATCTCCCAGCAGTATTTTGAATTTGGACCCAGGGTGAGAACTGTGATCTCAGAGAAAGATTCCACAATTAAGCCTTGGATTTCTAGTCACCACCACTTCCCTTCTGCTTTCCCACGTATCACTGGTAGGAGTCCCTTGGTATACTTTTTACCGTTAAAATAACAGTTAATTATTGCCTAGAGAAAACAATAATCTTCTCAAAAGGATTTCATGGAGTTCATGCACTAGAAGTGAAGGGGAAAAAGGTACAAGGATATGAATTGGGTCTTCTTCTCCCCAGTCCAGGCATGTAGCCTCGTTGGTAACAAGGAGCTGATTCTACTCGTGCCTGAGGACACACCTGCCTCTGAAACAGACATAAACCTAGAGGTGTCGTTTGCTGAGCAAGCAGTCAATCAGAAGGAGAGCTCCAAGGACAAGACACAGAAGAGCAAAGGCAATGATGCCTCCTTACCTGTACGTAGTACATATTCAGAGGTTACTAACAGAATCTACTTTTTAACCAAATTTTTATTTAAAAATTTAGAACCCACAGAAAAGTTGAACCATAACATAGAAAACACCCTATGGCCTTCAGACATGGATTCAACAGCTATTAATATTTTATAGCCATCCTTTCTCTTTGTATATACATTGGTATATATGCTGTGCTATTAGGTATACCTACAGCTGTACCACCCTGGCATCTGATTTCTTCAGAACTCGGAAGTTAAACAGGGTCGGGCCTGGTTAGTACTTGGAAGGGAGACCTCCTAAGAATACCAGGTAGTGTAGGCTTGGGAGAAGGACCCAGCAGCCCACTCCCTAAACAATTAGCCGTGGAAAACACTGTGAATAGCAGAGAAGCACTGTCATTATACCAGGCATGGCACAGTGTTGGGGAATGTTTCATTCTCTCATACGTACAGTCGCTATGAGTCAGACCCAACCTGATGGAACCTAACAACAACTACATATACACTCACTTTTTGTTTTGAGATTTTCAAGGACATACAAAGCAAACACAGTTATAATACTTAGGAAATTGGATACTAAAATGATCATGAGTTTTAAAAGACAAGTTAAAAAGAGAATTTCGGCAATTGTCACGAAGTTTTCCTTTATGACTTCTACCATCTCCACCCTCTTTGGGATTTGAACAAGGGACATGTATTGCATAGATTGTCCTATCATTTTTCTGCCTTTGAATCAAGAGCTTCTCTTTTGCTTTAATATTTTTGAAGAGCCTAGGGCAATTTTCTGATTTTCTCTGATTCCTCATGATTAGACTCAAATGTTATATATCTCCATAGATGATGTTTAATGCCTCTGATTGCTTTATCAGGAGAGGCACATGATGTCAGATGGACACTTGGTGATGGAAATTTGATCACCATCTTGGCCAACGGGTTCTACTTATTATAAAGATACTTTTTTTTTTTTTTTGTGGTACTGGGGGTTGAACCCAGGGCCTTGCGCTTACGTGCTTTGCAAGTGCTGGACCACTGAGCTGCACCCCCAGCCCATTTTTTTTTTTTTTTACTTTTTGAGACAGGGTCTCGCTAATTTACGCAGACTGCCTCTGGCCTCGAACTTGCGATCCTCCTGCCTCTGCCTCCCGAGTTGCTGGGGTTATAGGCGTGTGTCTCCTGAGCCGCTGGGATTACAGGCATGCACCCCGCGCCTGGCAAGATACATTTCTTATATGCACTTTATCCTATTTATGGTCCTTGAAACTGGGTGAATATCGTATTTGATAACTTATTGCCCAGTTTTCACCATCCATTTGCAGCCTTATCTGAAACAGTAATTACAGTGGTTTTTGAGAAACATTGGTTTTTCTAATTCCATTATTCCTTCTACATTACTTGCCTTGGAATCTTCTGCAATAATTGGTTTCTCTCCCTTTTCTCTTTTTTCTTTTGAATATCATCACAGACTGATGGCTTTCATTTTTCATTCAGTGCTTTATACATCATGATCATCTTTTTGATGTCCAAATTTATACAGCCTTTGCCAGAGACATCCTCTTGGCGCTGGTTCTTCAGTCGTTTTATCATGCTGTCGCCATTCTCTTAGTTCTTCACTTTCTCGTGCAAGATGTTCCAGGCGCACTTTGTAATTTCTCCCCTCAGACTTGAAAGCAGCCATGTCCTCAAGGAACACTGGTCCTTTAAACAGCAAATGATATTGAGAATCTAGGGTCTGTATAGAGTGTTCTCATTGCTACTGAGAGACATGTATTTTTCTTTTTATTTTTCAGCACTGAGGGTTGAACCCAAAATTTCATGCATGCTAGGCAAGTGCTCTACTACTGAGATGCATGATCAGCTCCCTCATTATTTTTAATTTTGAGACAGTCTAAGTTACGCTGGCTTCCTCTGTCCTCAAACTTGCAATTCTACTGCCTCAGCCTCCCAAGTAGTTGGCCATGTATTTTTAAAATATGTTTATTTATTCAAAATTTCACATATGCAAAATCTAAAATCAACAATATAATGATCCCCCAAATACTTATCACCCAGCCCCAATGTTCATCAATACACAGCCAGTCCTGGCCTATCCATATCCCTGTCTAGTTCACTATTTTATGTTATTTTGAAACACATCTTTGAATTGTTTATCATCTGTGAATATCTATGCTGCTCAAAAATAAAGAGTAATTTAAAAATCACATGTCCATTATTATACCTTAAAAATGCTAACAAGTCTTAATTTGTTTTTATTTTTATTTTTTGCGGTGCTGGATTTTGAACCCAAAGCCTCAGTGCATGCTAAGCAAGCATTCTACCAACTGAACTAAACTCCAGTACCTAATTTTTAATTTAAAATACTCAGCATTCAAATTTCAAGTTGTATCATAAATTTCATGATCCTTTTGTACAGTTTGAGAATTAGGATCCCAATCAAGTCCATATATTGCATTTGGTGGATATGTCTTTTAGACTCTTAATCTCTCCCTTCTCCTTTTGTCTCTCCGTGCCTGCCTTCCTTTTTCTCTCAATTTTCCCTTCCTCTTTTCCTTTTTCCCTTCTCTCCTGTCTTTCATCTCTCCCTGTTTCCCTAGTCAGTCTGTCAGTCTTTCCATCCTCTTGTCCTTCCCTCGCTCCCTAAAAAATTTATTTGTTGAAGAAAACTGGTTATTGGATTGTGGAAAATTTCTTAGACTAATTCTGTTGCCATGGTATAATTTAATGTCTTCTTTCTCTTTATAACTTGGTTGACTTTAATGTATGAGATTCAGGTTCAGATTTATTGTTGTTGTTATTAAGATTACTTTAGATACTTGTATTGGGTGTTCTCTATTAGGAGACTTGAAAGAGATTTGAAATATCTGTCTTTTACAGTAAAATTAACAGCTGTAGCTGATTAATACCTGAATCCATTAGTTTAGTAATGGTTACAAAATGATGATATAATATTTCCTTCTTTTCATTTGCTATCATGGATATTTGTTTTAAGAAAAGCTTCCTCAAAATGGTTATTTTCCATTTATTTACAGGTTTTCAAAATATTTTGGTTCTCTAGCATCTTTCACAAGTGACAGGTTAATGTTTGTTTTATAAAAGATAGGATCTTAATCCATAGACTAATATATATTTTATGTACACTTAGGCAAAATTTCCTAGGCTTATTTGGTATGTTTTTTGGTCCAGAACTAAAATTGTTTACTTCTGCAAGAACCCTTGGTTAACCTTAACTCTGAGCTTTGCGCTTATGATGAGGATACTTGGAGGGTTCAGTTCCTTGGGTTGGTTGTTACTTTGAATCCTTTTAAAAGGATAGACATACATCTGTATCTTCTTTCTTCTATGCTGAGAATTGCAGTTCTCTGGAAATGGCAGGTAATTTACTTAGAATGTGACATAACCACTTATTTGCTTTATCCTATGTCAAGGCAAAGCATTGTCAGAATAATAATGCTAGCACTACCCTTGGTATGAAAATGATTTAGCCTTTCTTTACTTCAGTTGTTTGTGTCCTACAGATATATCCCCAAACAGATTTTACATAGTAAAGTTATTCTTTAGGTTGCTTAGGATGGGTATTCTCTGTATGGATCAGCATACCTGGTTGGGTTAATTTCCTTCATTTTATAAACAATTTTTAGATATTACTGTTTTGAAATATAAATTTTTCTGTAGTTATGTAAAATATTTATATGGTCCCAAAGTCAACTCTAAGAAAAAGAAAGTGTATTAAAAGTCTAGATTTTATCCTTGAGCTAACCTTTCTGTTTGGTCCCTCCTCTTAAAGGTGAATTTTTTATTTTAATATTACATCTTATCCATCTGTTTTTAGATAAATGTCACTCCAGTATTCATAGTTTTCTCCACCTTGGTTTTATTAATGTTTTTGCCCTTGTAGTGTGCTCTGGAGATGATACTGTAGTAGTATAGAGAAATATTTCTCATTTTTTTTATAGATACATTGTACTCCATTGAAGGCTATATCATAGTTTATTCAACTATTCCCTTCATGATAGATATCACATTGTTTCCAGACTTTCTCATAAATTTCTAGAATCTGTTTTTAGTAAGAGGACATGAGTCTACAGCACCTAACAACCAAAAGAAGAAAAGTAAAGGAGTTCTCAAAATTTGATGTGAAGTGATGATCCATACTCCAAGACACTCCTTAGGAAAAGTAAAGTTTTCAAAGTGACAGTCTTCATTGTAAAAGATGGAAAAGTTTGGAATTGAAGGAGAATGGAAACTAAACAAAAGTGAAGACATTATTGACTTTTAATTTCACTCAAACAATGGAATAAACTATAATTAATCTCCACTTGAGGTTTAAAGGCAAAACTTCCTCTGCCATTTTATTCTCTATTTAACAAAATGACTTGTGTTCCCCTACCTTCTTGATTCTATTCATGTTATGTCCAAGTTTAAATGAGGCATTTGTTTCCACCTCTCTGTTCAATGTTTGCCAAGGAAAAGTTTATCTGTTCTTCAGCGGTTAGCTGAATATCTAACTTTCCTCCTACATCCTCCCTGATTCTGTACTTATATTAGGTAAAATATTTGAAATTGCCTTTTAAACTATCAGTAACATACTTTTAATAATTGCTAATCTATGTACTTTTTAAAGGTATGCATCCATTCAACCCTATAATCATTTTTAAAAATCTACTGTTTACTAGAAGGTACAGACATGTAGAGTTTCTACAAGTCCTTCACATGGCTGATGAAGTGAATATTTATATTCACTACTCTAGAGCAGTTGGCTAAACAGACAAAGCCTTAGGTTCCACTTCTCCATACTTCCTTGCCTCTGTAAATAAGCAATAGGCTTTATGTAACATATTGTTCTCTGTTGACCTCATTTCATATTCTCTTCTTAAATTTGGAGATTAGGTTTCATGACCTTTAATGTGTAGTAGTTTGAAAATTTAGCTACCACACATTATGTACACACTGTAGACCAGAAATTATACTCTATAATTATTTTGTTCATTTATCAAATGATCTCTGTGAGGTAGATATTATCCCTACTTTTCAAACGGGTAAACAAGTTAGACTACAGAGCAAGCTAAGGCTTGACTGCAGTTGCTAAGCTTTTGAAGTTTTTTTTTTTTTCTTTCCTGTACTGGGGGTTAAACCCAGGGCCTCATGCTTGCATGCTCTGCAAGTGCTGGACCACTGAGTTGTGCCCCCAGCCCATTTTTTTACTTTTTGAGACAGGGTCTCACTAAGTTACACAGACTGCCTCTGGTCTTGAACTTGTGATCCTCCTGCCTCCGCCTCCCTACCCGCTGGAATTACAGGCATGCGCCACTGAGCCCAGCTGAAGCTTTTCTCTTCTAAGTTGAAGCTAGAGTTATTTGATGAGTGAAAAAAACATCAAATTCATCATTATTGATGAAATTCCTAACACTTCCCCTCCTACCCTAAGGCCTACAAAAGAAAGCAACACTCAGGGAGAGCTACCTAGCAAATTACTGTAACACATGAGAACAAATGACCTTATATATTTTGAAATTTTTTATTTCATTTCTTTAAACACATATTTCAAAAGGTGAAGAGCTTTTTCTCTTGCTGAAATTCCACTGTCTTTCTTTTAACCAAGGAACTGAACCATCCAGTCTATTAACTAAACGAAAACGACAGGAAACTTCATGAATATTTAAAGCAGCTGCTATGAATTAAACATTGGGATAAAGAACTAACTCCTTCATTAAGCACAAGGTTTAAATGAATAAATAAATATGCTTGTGACATATATTGTTAGGTAAATCAGATGTTTGAACTAATATTTCAGGTTTCTCTAAACATTTACTTTGGGTAATGCTGCAAATAATTCTGTTACATGTGTTTGGGTTATTAGAGCAAACGCAACTGATTTTAATGAAACATATAGGACTTTCTAAAAATTGTGCAAATAGATAAATATGGTTGGTTCCACCCTTCAGAAAACAAAACCATTAGGAGAAATTTATAGCCATGCATGAGAAAAATGTGACAAGTTTCATATGACCTTAAGAAAAAATCTCAGGGTCTGGGGATGTACTTCAGTGGTAGAACCCTTGCCTGGCATGCACAAATCCCTCTGTTTGATCTTCAGCACTGCAAAAACAAATGAACAACAAAAAATGAAAGCTCAGTAAAATTCACAGAAAGTCAAAACACCATCAAGAAATCAGTGAGGTGCCCCTTCACCTCACTGAGTTTTATTCTGTGCTTTTCTCTCTTGCTGTGGGTGTCTTCATTCATTAAGTAGACCGTGGCGGAGCACCTGAAGTGCTCCTGGCCGAAGGTACAGCAGGGATAAGGAGGTGATTAAGATGTAGCTCCAGTCCTTGAGGGGCTCAATGTCCCATATCAACACCCATCAACCTAGATTTCTCTGCCTGCTTGTGAATGGATATCTTTTTCCATGATGACTGTAACCCCATTTCTCTTTAAGTTCTCATTCTTGGCATAATAGACCATATGATTATCTGATTCAGAATGTCCCATACCTGTCCTTTCTAGCTCACTGATGCCTAGAATCTTGATATTTATGTGTCCCATTTTACTTTTGAGGATTTCCTAGATTCATGCTACATACATTCCATGTTCTAATTATTAATGGATGTTCACAGTTGTTCCTTCTCATTTTGAGTAATGCCATATCAGCAAATGGAGATCCCTGGGCTTTACTTCATTCCCATCATTTAGGGTTTTCAATGGCTAATTGTTTCAGGAGTGGACTGCTGGATCTTTCTCCCTAGCATGTCTTAGTCTGGAAGCTCAGTTGAAACCTGTCCACCAGGGGTGACCCTGCTTGTGTCTAAAATACCAGTGGAATAGCTTTCAGCATCACAAAAACACACAAACCTCCACAGTATGGCAAACTGACAGAAAAGATCATATGCATGGCACAATGTTAAGTAGTGTTTCATTCTGTTGTGATGGGGTCACTGTGAGTTGGACCTGACTGAGTAGCTCCTAACAACAGCAGCAGCTGGTGAATGGAGAAATGGTATAGAACAGAATGGTTACTGAACAAAATTCAAGAGATATGAATTTGCATCCTTATTACATCTCTGACTATGTAGCCATGTTTAGTTTCCCCACCTAGAATATGCCATAATTCTTACCCGGTAAGGAACTTTGCCAAACATAGTAAGAAACCGTTTATTGAATGAGCACTATGTTTTATTTAGGAGAAAAAGCCATGAAATGTTGAAATTACTTTAAAAGTTCTGAGGAAAATATAGTAATAATATTTAACTCTTTTTTTCTTGATGGCTCATCTTTATTAGTATTTTTTTAGTGTAAAACTATGGGTTTCATGATGACATTTGCATACATGCATATCACTGTACATTGCTCATGTCCACCTCCCCCATTACCCACCCTCTCATGACCCCTCTCCCCCATACTGCTTCCCTTCCTCCCCGCCAATGTTCCCCCATCTGGTTACATGTCTTCTGTGTGAATGTGTTCATGTGTGTGCCCAGATTCTGCATTTGAGAAAAAAACATGTAATATTTCTTTTCCTTTTTCCCCCTAATCCCTTCTGATGGCCCCTCCTCTTCTCTTTAGTCCCTTTTCTCCCCATATAAAATTCCCTTTCTACTTTCATGACACATTTTAAAATATTGAATATATATTAAAATCTAGTGTACATGTATGAGAGAAAACATGCAGTGTTTGTCTTTTGGCATCTAGCTTATTTCACTTAAATTGATGGTCTCTAGACAAACAACGACAGTTCTATCCATTTTCCTGCAAATGCCTTAATTCTGTCCTTTATGGCTGAATAAAACTCCCTGGTGTGTATATATACATATTTTCTTTTTCCATTCATCTGTTCATAAACTCCTAAGTTGATTCCATATCTTGACTATTGTGAATAGCATCATAATAAACAGATGAGCAGGTATCTCTATGGTATGTTGACTTATATTCCTTCAGTTATATACCCAGGATGGGTATAGCTGGGTCATATGATAATTCTAGTTTTATTTTTTGAGGAACCTCCATACTGATTTCCATAGTGACTGCACTAATTTATATTCCCACTAGCAGCACATAAGGGTTCTTTTCTCCCCAAATACTCACTAATATTTATTGTTTGTTTTGCTCTTGCTACCCATTCTGACTGGGGTGAGATGGAATCTTAGTGTAGTTTTGATTTGCATTTTCCTGATGACTAAAGATGGACTTAACACTTTTTGAGTGCTTGCTATATACCATTTAATCCAAATCACAAACTTATAAGGTAGGATCTTATGTTATTCTCCTTCTACAGATGAAGAGGTTGAGGCACAGAGGGTGGTGTTATTTGTCAGAAATCACATAACTAGTAAGAGGTGGAGACCGGATTTGCCACCTGTGGTCTGGCTCCTGTTTTGTGTCCCCTGTGCACAGCACCATGGAGGCCCTCTGCATCTGTGCCTGAAACTCACTTAGGCTGCATCTTCCATGATGTCCTGTGCTGTTTTGTTTAATATTTTCATGGAAAAAAATGTGCTTAAGAAAGACTTCTTTTCTTTTATAATGAACTTGAAGGCTCTCTCTCAGAGTTGAATTTGGATGAAAGAATTAGCTATTCAGGTACCCAAAGTTGTAGATTTTAGTAATTACTCTGGGACAGTAACTCTCAAACATTGTGGTCTCACAACTCCATTATGTCTTAAAAATTACTAAAGACCAAGTCAAGTGTGGTGGTTCACACCTGTAATCACAGCACTTGGGAGGCTGAGACAGGGAGATTGAGAGTTTAAGGTCAGCCTAGGCTACTTAGTAAGACCCTATCTCAAAAACAAAACAAAACTGTTGAAGACTTCAAAAACATTTCATTTTGTGGATTATATCTGTGCATATTTACCACATCAGAAATTAAAGTTGAGCGTTTTAGAGTGTTGCTTGTGGTAGAGTACAGGTTTACTATGCTGGAAGCCCTGGGTTTAATCTCCAGAAACAACAGTAACAACAACCATAACAGCAAAATAGAAAAGAAAGAAAGAAAGGAAATTGAGAAACCAAAAAAATTAATCCATTTAAAGTAATTATTACTAATATAAATTC
>VMDO01029003.1:0-23181 GCA_007922755.1 Pedetes capensis
GCAATCCATTCCCAAGGCAGTCCTGAAACAATCAGCCATTCAAAACCCTACGAGGGTCGCTATGAGTCGGATACCGACTCGAGGGCATCTAACAACAACAACAATTAATTATACAAAGTAGTATGTTTCATTGTAATACTTCCATGAATGCCTCTTCTTTTCATTTTCTAAACCACTACTATTTCCCTTTTTCTAGTCCTTTTCTCCCTAGAGTCCATATACAAAGAAAACATGGGATACTTGTCTGTGTAAGTTTGATTATTCTATTTAACGTGATCTCTTGTTACTTCAATTTCTCTGAAAATTTCATAGATCTGTTCTTGTATATGGCTGAACATTATGAACATTATGTATGCATATTGCACTTAGTTTATCTGGTCATCCAATGAAGGACATCTAGGCTAGTTCCCTAATTTGACTGTTGTGAATAGTGCAGTGACAATCATGGACATCTCTATAAGAAGCTGACTTCTTTTGGGCATACATATACCTGGGAGTAGTATAGCTTGAGCACCTGGAAGTTCTATTAATAAATCTTTAATTTGCAATGCTTTCACAGGCTTCCTTTCTCTTTCATGTTGTTATGATTTTTGAAGCTGTCAGGCCACATATTTACAGAAGGGCCTCAACTTGAATCTGTGTGAATTGTCCTGAAAGGCTGGATTTATGTGATGCCTTTTTGGAAGATGCTGTATGATTTTACTATTTTGACCCCCGAAATGATGTGTGAAAACTACAATCATGCATCCCTTAGAATGAGGGCATATTCCAAGAAACGCATCATTCACATATTTGATCAATGTGCAAACATCATTCAGAATATTTACACAAACCTAAACATTATAGCTCGGTACATGCCTAGGTTCTGTGTGTGTGTGTGTGTGTGTGTGTGTGTGTGTGTGTGTGTAGTCTTCTCCCAGAGACATGGTAAATAAAACATGAGATTAAAGTGCAAGAAAAAATTAGGCAATCCACAGACAACATAAGCATGAGATATAAAAGGTTTCTGGTGACTTAGCTTTGGATATATAAGGTTTCAGGTGACTTAACATGACATAGTGATTTACTATAAGTTTTTATAAGTAGGAGGAATACACTAACTGTAAAAAGTGTGGTTTAATAAATGTAGGGATCAGTAACATAGCTGTTTATTATCATTATGAAGTGTTAGACACTGACCTAAATTGTATACACTATACACTGTATATACACTGGCAGTGCTTTAGGTTTGTTTACATCACATTCACCACAATCACATGAGCAACGCATTGTGGTGCGAAATGACCAAAGATGGGACATCACAGGGTGTTTGGAATTTCATGCATGGTTTAGGGCAGATAGTATCAGTTGAGGGCTGGGATTTAGCTCAGTTGGTAGAGCACTGACCTGCAGTCTTTGAGGTCCTTGGTTTGATTTCCAACACTAAAAACTGGACATAGAGGTGGCAATCAACTCCCATAGCAATCCTGAAATAATCAGCCATTGAAAGCCCTATAAACGTTACTAGATGGACAAAACTTGATTGCACCTAACGATAGCAAAGTAACAGTTGAAAAACCTTCATTTATGTGGAGTCCCCAAAAAGCAATAGCATTTCAGGATACTGATGCAGTACTTGGCTATGAGGTGGAGTCCCTGAACATAAAGTTTTCTCTTCCTACTTTGCCAGTGATTTTAGGAGCATTCACCTATCTCATTATAACTGTTGATTTGAAAGTGTTTGATGGCATCATATACATGGTCACCCTGAACCTGCCTCCAGTACGTATATAATAATGTCAGTAAGGATACTTTATTTCACCATGGACTATCTATATTCTGTTTGTTTGTAGAAATAGTCATTAATACCTTAAAACTAGTCAGTTTAGAGAGCCAGTTCCAGAAACCCCAGTAATAATTCACAAAGATAATTGCTAAGATTTATTTTTCTAGAACCTCTCTTGGATCCAAACTCTTTCTTGGCCAGTGTTGTCCAGAGAAACAGCAATGACAGGATGTGGATATGTTTAGAGTCTCTCAATCTCTCTATCCACCCCCCTCCTGCTTAATAATTTTTAATAATTGCTTCATGTGTTTGTGAAGTCTGTCAAATCCAAATGCACAAGGTGGGATGGAGACCAATGCAAAGCGTGTTCTTGAATCTGTCCCAGGCTGTCCAGACACAGAATTCCATCTTTCTTGGGGACTTTGGTCTGCTTTTTCCTAAGTCTTTCAGTTGATTGGATGAGGCTCTCCCACATGGTGGCCATTGACCTACTTTACTCAGGCTAGTGATTTAAGTGTTAATTCCATCTAAAATGTACCACTCTAATTTCAATGGGCAACATCTTGGTTGGCGTTGACCAAGTATCTAGGTATGAAATGCTGGCCAAGTAGACACAAAATTAGTGTGGCTGTCAAACAGAAAATCTGTTTAGCTTTATGAGCCATATGGTCTCTGTTGCCATTACTTACCTGTGTGGTTGTAGCCATAGAAGTGGTGTAAACAAAATGGTCATGGCTGTGTTCCAGTAGCACATTATAGGTACTCACAGGTGAACATCATATAATTCTCACATATTACAAAATAAACAGTTCTTATCCTCCTCCCCTTGGGAGAAGGACTCAGCAACCCTCTCCCAAAAATTAATTAGCCATTAAAATCCCTATGAATAGCAGAGAAGCACTGACAGTAGTGTTTCGCCTGTTGTACGTACAACAAAAACAACATCCTCCTCCGAATCCAACCATGTAAAAAATTTCAGGTACTAGGTGGGGTTTGACATAGCTTGCTCAGCATCTATGGATGCCTTGAACACTGTGTGCATATAGAGAGAATGTGTGCAAAGGTTGTACATGGAGATATTCTTTTGAGATGGCTGGTGGTATTCCAGTCTGAGCATGCGGCAGTGCAGGTGATTCCTTCTCTTGTTCAGTCTCTTTTTGTGCTTGTCCTGTGACTTTCCAAGAAGCATATCCAGCTGTTACTCAGATTGGGAGAGGGGGCGTACAACAAAGATTGCTCTTCTCAGCCTTCCCTTTGACTCCTATCCTGTGGGTCATATTGTTACTGTAGGGAAAGGGGTTGACCCTTCCAGCTGCACCTGTACTCAGGGGTTTGAGAAAAGAGACGTATGTGGGTGTGTTTTACATAGTCCTTACCATTCTAAACACAGGAAGAATTTAGTCCTCTGCTTTCTCCTTTGTCTCATAAAAGCTAACTAATCTGCCTAGATTGTTTAGATTGTGTCTCCTGCAGAAGAATCACATGACAAATAAAGCTGGAAAGATAGCTTAGTACTGCGTGTCTTTAAATACTATGCCAGAGAATGTATGTTTTATTTTGTAAGTGGTGGTGGGCCAATTCCAAGTATTGAAGAAAGGGATTGTCATGATTTGGCCTGTATTTTAATTAATTATTGAGAAAGGATAAGTTATTGGTAAATATTTTTCTTCATTTTACTTAGGTTCTTATTTTAAAATTTCAGGATACTGTATAAGTTTTTCATCCTGAAGTCTTTATGCACATTCATCTATGACTTATTACAGCCTTGTTTTAATAAATTTAACGAGTTGTTTTGAAGCCGAATATGGTGGTGCACACTTGTAATCCCAGCCCTCTGGAGGCTGAGGCATTAGGATTGATGTAAATTCGAGGCCACACTGATATACACAGTGAGTTCCAGGCCAGCATGGGCTACACAGCAAGAACTTGTCCCTAAAACAAAAAAGTCAAATAGAGAAAATTGTGTTGTAGCTGAGCATAATGGTGCCTGCTTATATTCCCAGCAAGTCTGGAAGCAGACATAGAAGAAAGCAGGTTCAAGGCCAGAGGCAGCCTGCATAATTTAGTGAGACCTTGTCTCAAGGTAAAAATTAAAAAGGGGCTGGGGTGCAGCTGAAAGGCAAAACACTTGCAAAATTTGTGCAAGGTCCTGGCTTCAGCCCTGGAGTACCAGAGGAAAAAGTTATTTAGTAGTTGTATAGCGAGAACCAGACTTTCTCCTACCTGCTACTTTTTGCCAAAAACTGGGAAACAGATGGTGTGGAGGAGACTGTTTTTAAGTCAAGTCTAGAGAAAAATGAGGTGGAGATTCCATATCTCAATTTTCAAGGGGAAAGAAGTGTTGGGGATTTTGGGGGGATGGTGGGTGGGTGGGGAAGTTCCCCCTCATTCCAGGGCCTAGCTGAGTTCTTCATCTTCTCCATCCTATTGATAGGTGGCCTGCAGCCATAGCCCTGTGGCATCCAATCCCATCAGATCTTGGAAGCTAAGCAGGGTCTGGCCTGGTTAGTACCTGGATGAGAGACCGCCTGGGAACACCAGAGGCTGTAGGCTTGGGAGAAGGACCTGGCAACCCCCTCCCAAAAATCAATCTGCCATTGAAAACCCTACGAACAGCAGAGAAGCACTGACAACAGTGTTTCTCCTGTTGTACAGAGGGTCGCTATGAGTCTACCGACTCGACGGCACCTAACAACAACAACAACATTGATAGGTGTAGGGCAGAGGACATTTTATATCTTTTCTTTCCAGACCAGCTTCAAGTCTGGACTCTTGTGGTGCTTTGTAAACATGCTAGCTTTGCAAAGGCAAAAAAGATGATAATTTTTCAAAAGAAGGGCCCCAAGTTTCAGTCTTAAATCAGAATATCACATATGTGAGTGTGTGGGTTTTGTTGCTTGTTGCCTTCAAATCATGTGCAACTCATTGTGACCCTCATAGTGTTTTAAATAGCTGATTGCTTTGGGAGTAGACTTCCACATTGTTCTCCCATTTATGGGGTATTTCAGGTCAAATCTGGGTCCTCAGAAATGTGGAGCAGCACTCTACAAATTCAAATAATCCCCATTCCCCACCTCCCAAAAAGTATAGGTTATCTTAACTATTAACTCCCCCAGGGAGTTCTTCCTCCTTATCAGAACTTTGGGAATTCCACAGTTTCTTCCGGAGCCCAGGCCAGCCTATCTCAGTAGGGAATTCTGATGAATTCTGTACAGTGTAATGATTGGGAGCACAGTGTTAAAAGGTATTATTTTTTTATGTTGCTGTTTGCTTATGCTTTGCTTAACCCGAAGTTCACTATTAGTTTTGCTCCTTATGTTGGTTATATTAGTCTGGGAACACTCCCTGCTTGGTCCTTGTTGCTAGGGACAATCATGGAACAAAATGAATTCCTGTTTGTCTTAATTATGTTAAAGATAAAGCTTTATATTAATTAACATGTTCAGGACAGATATTAATCAGTCATAACTATTGCAGTAGGGAAAAGTGTCCAGCATGAGCTGAAGCCCACTTGGCTCTGTGGATAACTTTGTTTTTAGGGGAGTGTTTTAGGATGTGGGCTATGAGCAGGGTCAGAGGAGTCAAGGAAATAAAATGTTTCAAAGTGTCCTGGTTCATGTGAAAAATGTCTGGGTGTGGTAAGTGGGATAACTGAATTTACACGCGACCCTTCTACTGGGAATGAGAGACAAGGCATTAACGGAAAGTGTTGGACCTTGTGCAGCCTCAGCCTGGGGAGGGGGCAGCGTTCCCCTTCACCCAGCTGGCATGGCAGCTACTCTGCACCCCTCCTTCCTGTGTCCACAGGTTCCACACAGCCAGCTCGGCAGCAGGGCCTCCTCACAGATGCAATGGGAAGCTGGAGCATCATAGCAGGCAGCCTCTTCCTGCATGAGATTGCGGATGCCTTGATCCTCTGTGTCTCTGATCTTCCTTAGACTGCAGTGTGATGGTCTGTGTGCTGTCAAATGCATAGCCACCTCAGGGCCTCATGAGCTTCCTCAGGCCGAATCCCTCACTTTGGGTGATTTTAAGTTTCTTGTCAATGACACTTTTCCATTCTTGCACATGCCTCCTTCTTGCAGATGCCTACAGAAGGGTACTGTACCCTTCTGAGGACCTCCCCTCAGGAGAGATGTTGGTTCCCTGGGTCAGCTAGAAGAAAAGAATTTTAGGATGAGTCAGCAAAAGAGTGGTGCAGTTTGAAGTTTATAAGGCAAAGGAAAGGGATAATCTGTGCTGCAGAGCAAGCACAGGCTTCTGGAGAGAGGGTCAGCCCTAGGGGTCTCCACAACAGGTAAATGTATGATTTGAGGCTTTTGAAGTTATACTGGTCAATGGAGTCCCTTAGGTGTCTGGCATAGATGTAAGATTTGAAATAGATCACTGTTAAAAGGCCTAGATTGAGGTGGTAGAGCAAATTCCTACTATCTGGTCACAATAATATTACGTAGATTTCTTAACTAGGAAACTATTTAGGTCTCTTGACTTTAATTATAGACTGATGCAATATCAGAAGACAGGGGAAACTTGGGGGTCCTGCAAAGGAAAGGGCTTTTTCAGCCCTGGCCCTGGTCTGAGTCTGATCAGCTCAAAAGTCTGGCAGAAGCAGAAGAGAAAGGCTGCTATGGGGACCACAGAAACCAATGTCTCCCTGGGAATCTCACCAGATCAGATTAAGGACTAGAATTAAAGTCAACAGACCCAGGTAGTTTCCTAGTTAAGAGATCTAGGAAATCTCTTTGTGACTAGATATAGTAGGAATTTCCTCCACCCCCTCAATCTAGGCATTTTAATCTAGGCTCTTGTTCCATTCTGTAAATTATATGTTACCCCTGGCCCTGTGGCATATGCCTACAATCCCAGTCAGTAACCAATGAGACTAGGCAGGAGGATAGCAAGTTGGTGGCTAGAGGCAGCCAGTGAAATTTAGGCAAACTCTATCACAAAATAAATGAATAAATAAAGGACTTGGGGTGCAGCTCAGAAGCAGATCATTTGAGTACTATGAGGTAGGCCCTGGGTTCAACTCACCAGTATTAAACAAAAACAACAGAAATCATGTTTACATGGTCATTATCATTATTTGAAAATGTTCTTTTTCTCATGCTCCAGCTATTATGGGTTAGGGGTAAATATATAAGCATATGCAAGTTTAATGGGCAAGAAGAACTCTCATTTTCCAATCTTAGGTAGGACAAAAAATTGTTCTCGTCTTAAAACAAATTAGGAAATTTATTGAATGAACTTTCTATTCTTTTCTGAAGTGTGTGATTAAAATATGTGGGCAGGGGAAGACTTTGCCAATTCCAAATAATTGTTTAGTGGAGAAAACGAAAAAAGAAATCTTGAGGAATTTGAACAATGTGTTCTTTTAGATTTAGGGATATTTTTTCCCGGAAAAGATTCAGGTGTCTGGCTTATTTGTATTGAGTGTGCATAGTTCCTTTAACTTTTCCCATCCAGCTCTTCTGTACCGCATGGAGGAAGCACTGAGGGTGATTTTAAAGCCGGATTATTAGATCCATGGCCTCTAGTAGGATATGTTCTTGTTGTTGTTGTTAGGTGCCACCGAGTCGGTATCTGACTCATAGTGACCCTCTGTAGAACAGTCGAAACACTATTGTCAGTGCTTCTCTACTGTTCTTAGGGTTTTTAATGGCTGATTGATTTTTGGGAATGGGTTGCTGGGTCCTTCTCCCGAGCCTACAGCACCAGATGTTCCCTGGTGGTCTCCCATCCAAGTACTAGGCAGGCCCGACCCTGTTTAGCTTACGAGATCTGACGGAATCGGATGCCACAGGGCTGCAGCTGCAGGCATTAGGATTTGTTAGGAATCAAGAATTTATCCTGGCCGTTTTACACATATTTAGAATAGCTTTGTCCTTAATGCCCAAGTTAACATTGGTTTCTGAATCTCTCCCACACAGCGAAGTGTTGTGAAACCTTGGGCCGCAGGGGCCTCTGCCCCTGGTCCCTGAATTTGAAGAGGACCCGGACTCCTGCGCTGGGGCAGAAGTGCGCATGCGTGGCCTGGGTGCGGACTGGGCCGGACACAGGGTGGCGGAGGGAGCAGCACTGTGACCCCGGGTCCTGAAATCCAGGAAAGGCAGCGGGGATGTGGTTCAGGGAGCCGTGGACCAGGTGGGGTTGGCCAAGCTCTGCGCTGCTCTGTGCCTGGGTCGCTCTGCTTCTCCATCAGGTATCCTGAGCATGTGGGACCTGAGTGTTGGTTCGTCTCGTGGACCTTTCGGGTGGTTCGGTCCTTGGTCACAGGAACCTGTTGAGAATCCTGGGGATGCCGGGCATGGAGCGTGTCCACCCCACCTCATTGCTCCTGTGTGGCCCCCTCGGATCTTTCTGTGGCTACAAGAGTGGCCTTTGTAGCTCAGGCAGTCCTGAGGGTTGTCAGGGGCGGGTGGGGACAGAGGGAGGGATGCGGTGCAGGGTCAGGGAAGGGGCGCATTTTGCGACAGTGTGGGAGAGTCTGGTACCTGATGACGGGCTTGTCAGGCGACAGTGGGTCTATGCATCACGCCGAGATCAGTCGTGGCTATTGCCGCGGGATGGGTGAGCTGAGGTCCAGTAGGAAAATTTGGGGTGACGGGGGACTGTGGGCATCTGGAGGGATTAGTGGACAGAGAAGACTGGTTGGGGTCCCTTTAATTTCAGATATGCAGGGGAGGAGGCGTCCCTGGTGTGGATGTTGGGCTGGCTGGGCTGGTTGGCTGGATTCGGGCATTGGGGTTCCACAGGATCTGGGCAGAGTCTGGTCCAGATTGGGGAGGGTGCAGGGTGATGGACTTGGGATTGGACTGTGGCAGGTGGGGGTCTGAGTCCAGTGGACGAGTCAGGGTAGTGACTACTGAGGTGTCCAGCTGGAAGGATAAAAATCGGGAACAAGGATGGTCCTGGTACCTGATTTATTTTGGGCAGTTATCTTAACTGGGAGATCATAATTAGTAGGTGCTAATGTAATTTTTTTTAGCACTCCTTCTCTAAAATACAAAACAATTCTGATGGGTGTAGAAAAGTTTGGTTTTGGTTTCTTTTCTCTTCCCGTGTTCTCTGATCCTTCTCTGGTGGCAGTGGCCTATCTTAGTGAAATCGCCATCCAACTTGGCTTTAGGTGTTAGGCGACAGTTGAACTAAGTGAGTCCGCAGGGCAGGTCTTATTTTCTGTTCTCTGTCTTGCTCTTTTGAACCCAGACTGAAGGAGTGTCCAGGATGCCAGGGGCTGGGGGCCTGAGTCATCGTCTTTGTGAGGTTCCCCAAAGGAGTCCTCTAGTTGAGAGGCTCTGCTCCCCACTGGTGCTGGAGGACTGGGCGGGGCCAGCCTTCTCCCAGGAAAGCAGGGTTGGGTCCACTTGTGCCTCCTCCTCAGCTCCCCGGTGCTGGAGGGTCAGGTGCTCAGTCAGGTTGTGCAAGGGCCTCCCTGGGGAAGGGGGCTGGGTGGGCGACACCCCTGGATGCAGAAGGGCGATC
Organism: Pedetes capensis; assembly: GCA_007922755.1. Lineage (NCBI taxonomy): Eukaryota > Metazoa > Chordata > Mammalia > Rodentia > Pedetidae > Pedetes > Pedetes capensis. The sequence goes on from VMDO01029003.1 coordinate 9,251, forward strand.
AGGTTTTTGCTGGGTCCTGAAGCCTGCTGCAGAGTGCTCAGACAGCAAGCACAGCCGATGGACTTCTCACTTCCTTCCTTTCTGGGTCACAGTTTGGGGTGTGGAAGGATTCTAGACTGCACAGGCTCTGCCCTAGGTGGTAGTTAGGAGCCCCCTCCCACACCGTGCTTCAGTGGAGGAGGAGAGCGGAGTGATGGCTAGAAGAGGGTTTTCTCCACAATCTTGTGGTCCATGACAGGTGTCCTGAGTCACTGCTTTTTTTTAATTACCTAAATAAGTGTGGTGATGGTCAGAAGGTCGTCAAAAGTAGAGGCCTTCCAGGATGTCCTGTGGTTCTGCAGACAGCCTCCTGGCTTGAGACAGTTTTCATTTGTTTTCAACTGAACCTTTTTATTTTGCATATTCCTCCTTCCCTCCATCCTGCACACCCACATTATCCATTTCCTGGGTGTTTTTAGTAACCCCTTACACAACTTCCCATTCCACCTTGGAACTTAGATCTGCAGACAGACAATTACTGGTTCCAAAGTCATGTTTACTTTTCCCTCACTATTGTTTGAAAGTGCCCATTTTCCTTTCTCCAGCCATCACTAGTTATGGTATACATTAAATGTATGACAATGGAGAGCGAAAGAGCACTTTCCATTTTGTATGTTACATAGGGATCAAAGTTGCTTATGTCTAAAAAAAATAAGGAATTTACCTAATTGAACAGTCTTTCCATTGTGTATTGATTACCATTAGGATGAATATGTTGAAGAAAGGTTTTTCACATTTTACCCCAAACATTTGTTGAGAGTAAAATGGGAAAGCAAATCTTGAGTCATTTGAACAATACAGTGTCATTTTAGAGTTAAAGATAGTCTCTTCTGGTGAGGATTTTAATGGTCTGGAATGTTGTGCTGACTGTACACTTGATTCCTTACATTTTTGTTAACCAATTTTTCTGTACCACATACAAGAACAATTTATTTCACTCAGTGGCACCAGAAAGTCTTATTGGGAATAAAGAATTTTTTTCCTGACATTTTACGCATATGTAAAATAGATGCACCACTTCACACCTAGTGAACAGTGATTTCAGAAGTTTCTCTTTCAAGAGATCAGTTTTATAAATGCTTCGGGTCCAGTAGCACCTACTGCCAGGTCACTGGGCTTGTAGAGGATGCTGACATCCTTGCCACTCCCCACCCCCATCCTCTCCACACTCACACACACCACCTTTCCTCCCACTTGGGCCAAGCGACTTTGGCTTCCGTGGGGTGGCCTGGTGCACTTGGGCTGGCTGAGAGGCCTGAAAAGTGCTTGGGACACCAAGTCCTGAGCAGCAAGCAGAGGCAGCAGAGCCGTCTCATCCATTCAGCAAGCGCAGAGAGCAAGGAAGGCCAGCCATGTGGGGACTTCTCTGAGCCTGGGGGTCTTCCATTTTTTGTGACTCAAATATTCTGAGTTTGTAGGACTTGAAGTATTGATCTGTAAAGTGTGAAATTTCAGGACATAAAGTGCTTTGGTGTTTGGAACCAGAGTAGACTGTATTGGAGGCTTGGGATGGAGCCATCTCACCTTAGTTGTCCTTGCCACACTGTGCCACCCCACCCCCAGCTTTCTTGTTTGTTACTTCAGATCTTACTTGTGGTGCACGTTTGTCTTTGAAATCCATGCCCGTTACTGAGGACTGTCGATGAGGGTGTGGGGGGCATAAGCAGATACAATGAAGAGAAATTTTAGCCAAGGCACAAATTTTGAGGTGGTTTGGGACAAGGTCCGTTGAGGTGATGGACAGGAGGGAGGGAAAGCTAAGTGTCAATGTGGCACCCAGGGTTGCACTGGGGAGGTTGAGCTGAGATGCAGTGGGATAGTTAGGGTGGTAGCTGGGTTGACGGCTTCTGGAAGCTATTTTGGACTCAGCTAGATGGTTCGGGGTCAGCTGGGTTTTAGATGTATGTGGGGGAGGTGTGCCTTGGGCCTGTGGTGGGATGGCTGGGCAGGTCATTAATGCAGACAGATGGGGGTCCAAAGGGTCTCTGAGAGCAGGATGCAGGGGTTACATTGTGGTGGGCTTGGTGGTAGGGTCAGTTGTGCATCTGAATCCAGTGGTGGTTCAGCCCAGTGGCCAATGTTGTGTGCAGGAAGGAGGAGGGGTCTAAATCACCAAGGAGGGCAGCCATCTCATTGCTGTCATTTTAAACGGTGGACTAGTTTGCCTGGGTAATGGGGCTTTGCTTTTTATTTATTACATTTCGATGCTCTGCCTTGAAAAGAGATGGGTGCAAAAATATATGGTTCATTTTCTCCTGTATATTCAGCCTCATGGATGCCTTGATTTAGTGGCAGTGGTAAAATATAGGGACATGGTGAGCAGAACTGCTCTAGCCATACCAGCCAGTTGTGCAGGGTTAAGGACATAGGGATGAATTTTGACCCCTGTTCTTTCTCTTTGTGTTTGGAGTCAGTCTCTGCAAGGTGTGTCCAGAATGCCAGGGTATCACACACCTTAAGCACCACTAGGAGGCTCCCCCAGGTGGCAGCAGCAGAATCCCCAGTCTGCAAGGCCCAGCAGGTGCCAGGCAAGGACCCCCTCATCATGCTATAGGAGGGACATCACCCTCTTTGGACATCTCTGCCCTGCAGGAATTTCCACAAACAGTGCCCCTGGTCCTTGAACCTAGAAATTCTGCTTCCCACCACTGTCCATGGAAAGTCAGAACAGGTACGTGTGGAGGAGATTGTTTTATTCAAGTCCAACACTCAGGAAATTGGGATACAGGTTTGCTCTCCCACATCCCCCAATTTTGAAACGGAAAAGTCTCAAAGGTTTTTTGGGAGATGATGGACAACAATTCTTTAAGGGTTCTTGGGAATGGCAGAGTTCTCTCAAGGTTCTTTCCTTTGCTAGGTGGAGGACAGAAGCTTTTTAATGATGTCTTTGGAGGTCAACTTTAAGCCCAGACTCCTGTGGTGCCTGATAAACACTCTAATTTTGCAAGTGAAAAATGGTAACAATCTGATATTGGAAAGGAGGGGCCTCAAGCAGAGCCCCTTAGGGGAAGGATAGGTTATCAGAACTATTAAGACTTTTTGGACTTTCTTCTTCCTTAGCAGAATTGTGGGGATTCTCTGTAGCTGCCCGGGACCCAGGCCATTCCCTCTCAGAAAGGGTCTTCTGCTACTTCTGTAATGGGGAAGGGCCCAGACCTAGTGGGAATGACAGCTATTCCTGTCAGCAAAGGGGGTGCAGGTTTGTGAGGGGTGGTTCAGCCTTGGCCTGGGGAAGGTGATGGCCCTTGATTCTCCTGGCACCCAGAGCTGCTTCTCCTTCCCACCAGTCTCAGTGGAGAGGGTGAGGAATTAGTAGGTTTGGATAGGTTCCGCCTACGTGAGGTAGCAGCAGCCCCTCCCCAGTGCTTCCCACGGAGGAGGGGAGCATAATGATGCAGATGCTAGCATCTTGTATAGCTTTCTCCTGGGAGGGGTGCCAGGTGGACTGTGTCCCTGCTTTTCTATCCATTAGTGGACCGCAGTGGTGCAGTTCTGCACATCCCCAAATTCACAGACAACCCAGGGCCTAAGGTGTTATATCCAGCAGCCTCCATCACTGATTGAGATGTACAATTTGTTTTGAATGGCATCTTCTTGTCATTGCAGTTTGACCCTTGATTGTCCTGTGTACAATCTGATTCCTCATTATAAAAAAGAGATCCATGTCCCTAGAAAAACTCCCTTCCCGTATGGAGCCTTTCATCTGTAGACTGGAAATGGCTAGCTCAAATTATGTACTTAATTCTTTGACAGTAGTATTTGAAAGTGTATTTTCCCCCACTCCTGCTTATCATTGATTATTGGTGTAAATTTTCATGTATCAAACTTTTTTAAAACAGTACTGAAGGGTTAAACCCAGTGGCTCGCATGATAGCCATGTGCTCCATTGCTGAGCTGACTCCCAGCCCCGTTTTCATTTTTTCTTTTGAAACAAGGTCTTACTAAGTTATGCAAGCTGCCTCTGGCCTTCAACTCAGGATCCTCCTTAGTGACCTTAGGCTTGAAGTCACTGAGATCAAAGGTGTGCACCATAGACCCTGGCTTTGTACCTAACATGTTGGGATTTTTGTTTGCCTTATGGTTGTTTTGTTTTGATTTTGCCATACTCAGGGCTTGAACACAGGTCCTCCTGCATATTTTGCAAGTGCCTTGCTACTCAGCTGCATTCCCAGCCCCTTTTTTAATTTTTTAATTTTTAAAATAAGACAGGGTCTCCCTAAGTTATGCAGGCCTCCTCTGGTCTCTAAGTGGTGATCGTCTTGTCCCTGCCTCCCAGGTCACTTGGATGACAGGTGAGCCCCTCGACACCCAGCTTGTGTCCAACTTTAATATAAAGCAAGGAAGTTTCTGTTTGACAAGATTAGGCAGATATCTAAACTGCTTGGAGCTGGCAATACAGTGAGTGATAGGCTGCGACTTGCTACATAGCAAGATCTGTTTCAAAAGTCAGCCACTCGGCTTCCCACCAGGTCATCCCAGTAACTTGAGAGGCTGCGACAGGAAGATCACGAGTTTAAAGACAGAGTCCACTTGAGCAACATTGCGAAAGTGGATGAATAAAAAGGGAAGTTGCTGGTGGTCCTACTCAGTGGTAGAGCACTTCAAATGTATGTGGAAAGCCCTGGTTTTGACCCCTCGGTATTGAAAAACAAAACAAAATCAAAATTCTGTAAACACTGTACACTAATTTACACACATAGATTGTCTTGTAGGTGGCTGAGCCAAGATGCCAGACATAGAATATGTTCAACGGCATTTTTTTTGCTTTCCTTTGTGTTTCATTCCATGGCTTCACACACTTTGCAGGTGCTCTACCACCAAGGTTCAGCTCCAGCTCATTTTTTATTTATTTATTTTTTTGAGGTCCTGGGAGTTGAACCCAGTACCTCACACTTGTATGCTTTGCAAATTTTGTCCCACTTAGCTCCACCTCCCACCCAGTCTTTTTAGTTTTTGAGACAGGGTTTTGCTAAATTACACAGATTGCCTCTGCTCTCGAACTTTGGATCTTCTTGCCTCTGCCTCCAGAGTTGCTGGGATTACAAGCATGTGCCGCCACGCCGGGAGTCATTTTTTACTTTTTATCTCTTAACATCATCTTGCTATGTTATATATACTACCTCTGTCCTTGAATTTGAGGTTGTCCTGTCTCTCCTCCCTGATCCCGTGGACTACAGGGCTATGCTACCACTCCATACAAAGGCTGAATTCTAATCTGAAGGGTCAGCTAAAGAAGAATCTCCTAACCTCACTTTATGGTTGTTGGCATTCACCTCATTTCAGTTTGGCCAGAGACTGCATTCAGTTCCTGGTCTTGCAGCTCAGGCTTCCTCAAAGCCATGGAGAGAGAGAACTTGGCAGCAAGACTGAAATCAAAATCTTATGAACATAATCATCCAATCACCATCTCATCTCGCTTAGGGTTTTCAGTTTACAAGGGTGCCACTGTTCTTGCCCACAGTCCTGGGGAGATGATTATAACAAAAGATAGTGTGTAATAGTAGCTGAGGAATATTGGATAACATTTTAGGGTCTGCTACATCAGGTCTTCTCTTGTGGGAAAGTATTTTCACCTACTCACATGTGTTTAAAGATCTTGACTTTTCTATAATGTACTGGTGAAGGATTTTAAGCAATACCACAAGGGATGAATTTGCAGAATGATTTCTCATCATTAGCCTAATAATATGGATGAATTTGGAAACTTAATTTTACCCAAACATGAAGTCAGAATAACTGTACAAAGAGGGGTATGTTTCTTCTGACCCCTATCCTAGCACTTGGATGGATCAAGTTGGAAGACAGCCTGTGCCACATATTGATGTATGATGCCAATAATTCAAAACAAAACAACTCACACATTCCCAGTGACCCCCTGCAAAACATGAATAATCTGTAATTGGTGCACCTTTATAAGAGGCTGACTGAGGCAGGAGAATTATTGGTAATAATATAAATGTGTATCAACTTCATAAGGAAGAGCTCTGAGTTCTAGATCTTAGGTAGGACTCCAAATTGCTATCATCTTAACATGAACATGTAATTTTACTAACCTGAATTTACTTTCTGTCCTGTATTGAAGTATAATTAAAGTAGTGTTGGGGATGAGAGAATTGTTATAGTAGGAATTGTTATAGTAGGAAATAGTGGAAAATGTTCTTGAGGAGTTTGAAAAACGAAGTGTCTTTTACACTTTGTGATTGTTCTGGACAGGATTTCAACTCTGGGTTTAGCTCAGTTGGTAGAGTGCTGCTCTACTCTGTCTGAGGCCTTGGGTTTGATGCCCAGCAATGCAAAAATGGGAGAGGGACGTGGCGATCCAATCCCTGGCCATTTCATATAAACTTAAAATAGATGAGCCCTAAATACCCAGGGTAACAGTGATTCTGAGTCTCTCCTGAACATCTACAAGGTATTGAATATTTGGGACACAGTTGCCTTCCACCAGGTCCCTGAGTTGGGAGGGGACCTGGGCCCTTGTGCGGTGGCAGAAGTGCGCATGTGTAGCTGGGCGAGTCCTGACCACCGCCACAGGCTGGAGGTGGGACGAGCATGGTCGCCCTGGGTCTTGAGCACCAGGAGAGGCTTCGGTGATGCGGGTCAGAGAGCTGTGGAACTGTGTCTGCCGAGCTCGGTGCCTGTCTGAGGCCAGGTCGCTCAGTGTGTTCATCCTACAACAGAGCATGTGGACCTGAGCATTGGTTTATTATGGGGACATTTCGGGCTTGGTTACAGGAACCAGGAACTGGATCAGAACCCTGGGGCCGAAGGGGAGGGAGCTGTGCCACCTCCACCCCAGCTTCCTGTGAGATCCCCTTGGGTCTTTCTGTGGGTGCACATGTGATCTTCACAGCTGGGGCAGGTATGGGGGTTGGGAGAGGTGGGGACCAAGGTGCAGGTCTCCGGAAGGGGCGCATTTCCTGATTGGGAGGTGACAGTTGTGAGGGAGGGGACAGTTGTGGTTTTTGTGCTGAGATGGTTGAGCTCAGATCCAGTGGGGTGTTTCGGGGTGACATCAGGACAGTGGGAATTTGGAGGGAATGTCACTCTGAGCAATGTCATTCAGGGCCCGTTGGGTTCCAGTGGTGCCTGAGAGGCAGGACTGGGGAGCCCATGTGGGGACAGCTGGGCTGATCATCTGGGGCAGTGGTTCCCGAAGGGCTATGAGGAGGTAGGGAGGGTGCATTGTGGTGGACTTGGGGCTGGGGGTGGGTCAGTGGGACAGTGATATAATCAAAATCTCAATCGGTGATCCAGGTTGCCCATTGTACTTTTGTGGGAAGCAGGGGAGGGAAGGTGGTGCAGATCTGGGGAGTGGGAATGGGTGGTGATGGGAGATGGCCTGCCGAGGTCACCAGCTTCAGGGAGGGGCTAGAGGTCACACCAGGGTCGGTGGTTTTCATGGTGGGATGATTCAGTTGAGGTCCAGTGGGATGGCTCACAGAGACATCAGGTTATTGGGGTCTGGATGGATTCTTGGACATAGCAGGGTGGGTTGGGGTTTTGGAAGAGCCTAGGGGGAGGAGACCCAGGGGCATGTGGGGGATGGGCCAGCTGGTTCTCTGCAGGGTCCTAAGGGGCTGTGATGGGATGGAGAGGGTGCATTGTGGTGGGCTTGTGTTGGAGGTTGGTCAGTGGAAGTCTGAGGCAAGACGGTGGGTCATCTCAGTGACCCTTCAGGGGAAGGGGAGGGTTGGAGAAACATAAATCAGGTCGGCCAGGGTACCTGGTTTATTTTGGTTTATTTTGATTTCTTTTGGCCAAGGCACCTGTCTCAAGCAGTGATCTTCATCCGGGTCCAGAGGACCTGTTGTAATGTTTTTCTTTCATTTTTAAATGTTGTCTGGCTTCTAAGGAATAATTAAATAAACCAATGGGTGTAGAAAAGTGTGGTTTTCTTTTCTTGGTTTTCATCTTCTCTGATCCCTCTTTGGTGCCTGTGGTATAATGTAGGGAAAAGGCTCTTAGGGATTGGTTTCAGGCACCCAGGACAGTAGAACTAGGTGAGTCCTCAGGGCAGGTCTTCTGCCACCCACCAGGCTCCCATCCCCAGCTCCGTGTGTTGCGCTTTGAAATCCAGACTGTGAAAGGTGTGTCTGGAATGCATAGGGGTTGACTGCCTGTGTTCCCGCCCTTGTGAGTTTCCCCAAAGTCTCCTCTAGTTCAGCGGCGCTGCTCCCCAATGCCGCTGTAGGGTGGGGCTGCCTGTGCCTCCTGCTCAGCTCTGTGGCACCCCATGGTAAGCCATGCACCCCACGTCCTGCATGGCTTCCCTGAAGATTGGCTCAGGGTCTGCTGGTGCTACAGGTGCATGGCATCCCTGCCTGTTGATGTTTTGAGTAGGTTTGTGGAAGGTCGTGACACCTAGTGCCCAGTACTCTCCTGGTTTGCACAGCAGCTCCTCCTCTCCCTTCTGTCCCCTGCCCCTGGGGTCACAGGTAGGGCAAGAGAAAAATCTTTGTTTACACAGGCTCCAGCCAGCTGGGTGTCAGCAGCCCCCTCCCCACAGGGCTGTACTGAAGGACAGGAGTGATATGAATGGGAGATCATGGATTGGTACTGCTCTCTCTTGTTTGGGATGGCAGATGTTCTGTTCTGCCGCTTTTTTGTTACTTGGACAGGAGTGGTGATGGGAAGGAGGTTGTCAAATATAAGTCCCCTCCAGGATCTCATGGGCTGCTTCTGGCAGCCCCACACACTTGGGAATGATTTTTTCAATTGACCTCAAAGTGGTTTTTTTGTTTGTTTGTTTGCTTTGTATGTTTTTTTCCTGTTTTTGTTTCTGTTTTTGTTTGTGCAGTACTGGGTGTTGAACCCAGTGTCTAGCATCTGCATGCTTTGAAAGTGCTGGACCACTGAGCTGGCCCACAGCCCATGTTTTTTTTTATATTTTTTTTACTTTTTGAGACAATATCTTGCTAAATTACACAAATTGCCTCTGGTCTCAAACTTGTGATTCTCCCGCCTCTTGCTCCGGAACCGCTGGGATTACAGGCGTGTTCCACAGTGCCCAGTGCTAAAGTTGTTTTTCATAGTTATTGTTGTTGTTAGGTGCCATCGAGTTGATGTCCCGCTCATAACGACCCTAAATACAATAGGCAAAACAATATTGTTATTGCTTCTCTGCTATTCACAGGGTTTTCAATAGCTGGTTGTTTTTCAGAGTGGGTTGCCGGGTCCATCTCCCAAGCCTACAGGACCTGCTGTTCGCAGGCAGTCTCCCATCCAAATACTAACCAAGTACAGGGTCCTAGACTAGACACTGCTTAGCTTTTGAGATCTGAGGGGATTGGATGCCACAGTGGGAGGGCTGCAAGATTTTGATAGTAGGAAAAATTAAACACAAGTCCTGAGTAATTTAAATTACTTAGTTTCATATTAGAGTTAAAGATATTTTCTTCTGGGGAGGATTTTAAATATATGTAATATTTGAATAGACTGTAGGTGTGGTTACTTTTTTTACTCTCAAACAGCTTTTCTATACCATGCATAGGAAGAACTGAGGATGATTTTAATGAGGATTTTTCGGTTTAGTGGTGCCCACAAAGATATCTCAGAAAGGAAGAATTGATCCTGGCCATTTCACCGGTGTTTAACATTGTTGTGGGAGCTGGGTGCAGTGCCATAAACCTATAATCCCAGCTACTCAGAAGGCTGAGGAAGGAGGATACAGGCCAGAGGCAGACCGTGTAACTTTAGGCAGAAATTGCCACAAAGGAAAATAAAAAATAAAAATTAGCTGGGGTTGCAACCCAATTGTAGGGTACTTTGTAAGTATGTGCATGTCCCTGGGTTGAATGCCAAGCACTGCAGTAAATATAATAATAATACTAATGATGATTATGATGATGATGATGATGATGATGATGAAGTGTTCCTTAACACCAGGTTTGTGTAGTTCCTATGGTAAAACACCTGTATTAACTGATGCTTGTTCAGGCCACCCCCTGTGCCTTGTCATTAGGTTTGGAGAGGATGCTCAGATCCCCTACTCACCCTGCACCCCCTCCACTCCCGCATGTCCTCCCTCCTCCCTGCCATGAAGTGGCACATGCTTAGTCACAGGGGCAGACCTATTATCTTTGAGAGGCAACCCATGGTGAACTGTGCTCTGGGGCAGCAAATCCTGAGTGGCAAGGAGAGGAGGCTATGGGAGGTGCCGCATGGACTCAGGGATCTCCAGTGGCAAGGCCAGCCACGCAGTGGGCTCCTCTGAGCCTGAGCCCCTTCATCTTTATAAATCAGCTATTCCGTATTTGTAGGACCTGGAATATTGATTTGTAACATGGGGAGTTTCAGGGCATAAAGTCCTTAGTTGCAGAGAAGCCAATGGCAGGCTTGGGACAGAGCCATCTCGGCCCCAGTGTCCCTGGTGTGCTGTGGCCACCCCTAGACCAGGTTTCTGAGTCAGCTCTGGTCTTCTCTTGGGTGCATGTTCATTCCTGAGATCTGAGGTAGTGACTGGCGGTCGTGCAGTGTGGGTTGCGGCATGCGCCGTGGTGGGGAGTGCATTACTGAGACCAGAGTTGCTTCTCAGGTGCTGGGTTCCAGGCTCCTTGGTCCACTGACCCAGGAATAAGCATGAAGACAGCAAAGGCAAGTGAGAGCCAAAGAAAATTTATTCAAAGGACAGACAGAAGGCTTCCCCAGGAAAAACAAAGTGGATCTCCACTGGGTAGCCCCAGGAATGCGGTCTCCCAAGGTCTTTTATTGCAAATTCTTAGAGGGATGGTTGGGAGGCCCATTCTATAGCTCTTAAAATCAACCCTGGAAGGTGAAAAGTCCCTCTGGGTACTTCGTTGAATCTTGGGTGGTCTCTACTCAGGTAACCCAACCGGTTATTCTGCCTCAGTGACTCCCTATCTCCAGGCCCCATTTCCCTAATCCTGCCTAAAATTTACTAACCCCTCCCCTTAGAAGGGCTGGGCTGCTTGTCTGCGGTGGGGGGTCTGCTGGGGCAGAACGTTGTGGTGGGGTTGGGAGTAGGAATGGGTCAAGACAGTGACCACCATTGTGGAGGTTTGGGGTAAGAAGCATGAAGGAGATGGACTCGAGGATCCGGGTTATTTCGGGCACCTGTCTTAAGTGATGAACTTAAGCAGTGGTTCAGTTTGCCTGTTGAAATGGGGCTGCCTTTTTTTTGTTCTTTTTTGTTGTTGTTGTTTTTGTTTTTTTATGAAGTCCGCAGTTAGTCGTTCTGGAGGTGGAAATGTATAACTTGTTTTCTTGTCTGTTTTCACCATCTTTGATACCTCACTTTGGTAGCTGGTATGTTACATTGGGAAATGGTGAGCAGAGGTTGATTTCGCCATCCTAGGTCAGTTGTGCAGGTGAAGCCACAGGGAGGTGTATTTAAATTTTTTCCCATGTGGTTTCTCTTGTTGGGAATCTATCCTTGCCAGGGCTGTCTGGGATGCCATGGGGTCACTCCCTTTTCATCACTCTGGGGATGTTCTCAGCAGGTGTTCCCAAGTGAGCGCTGTTTATCTGCAGAGGCTCAGCAAGGTGCAGGGCTGTCCAGGGGACAACCAGGGTTGTCAGATGCCCTCCTCACAGCACAGCAGGGACAGCGCCCTCTATGTGCATCTGCTTAGCTTTTCCCTGATGGAATTTCTGCAGGCAGCGCCCCTGTTGGCTGAACTTGGAGATTCGGCTTCCCAACCCCTGACGCCCAAAATCTAGACATTGATGTTGAGGAGGAGTCAGTTTATTATATGCAATCCAGAGCTGAGAACAGTGAGATAACAGGTTCCATCTCCCATTTCCCCAGTTTAAAAAGAGAAAATTCTCAAGGATTGTTAGGCGATTGTTGTTGTAGTTGTTGTTGTTGTTGTTGTTGTTGTTGTTGTTGTAAGGTGACATAGAGTTGGTATCTGATTCATAGCAACCCAGCATATAACTGGCAAAACACTATTGACATTGCTTCTCTGCTGTTCATAGGGTTTTCAAAGGCTGATTGATTTTTGGGAGTGGGTTGCTGGGTCCTTCTCCCAAGCCTACAGCACCTGATGTTCCCAGGCAGTCTCCTATGCAAGGACTAACCAGGCCTGACCCTGCTTAGCTTCCAAGATCTGATGGGTTCCAATGCCACAGGGCTATGGCTGCAGGTGTTAGGTGATAGTGGGTGAAAAATACCCAAGATTTCATGTACGTGGCAGAGTTTTCTCCAAAGTCCTGTCTTCCTTGGGTAGGGCAGAGGCTTTTTTATCTTGTCTTTGGAGCTCAGCATGAAGCTGGGACTCCTCTGGTACACGATAAATATACTAGCTTTGCAAATGAAGAAAAAGTGACAGCCTGATAATATAGGGAGGGCTCACAAGTGTCTGTCTTTAGAATTCAGAGTGCCTTGGGGAAGAGACAGTTTTTCAGAACTATTTTGATTCTCTAGGGATGGCTTGCTTCTTCCTTAACAGAATTGTGGGAATTCACCTCTGCAGCCACCAGGAACCCTGTCAATTTCCTCTCAGCAGGGACTTCCCCTTACATTGTCACGTCTCCCCTGAAGTGCTGAAGTTGGGAAGGGCCCAGGGACATGGGCCTGGTAAGGATGATGGCTGCACCTGCTCACTGTGGTGCTGCAGGTTTGCAAAGGATTTTGCCACTTCCACTTGGGGAGGTTGGTGACCATCCACTTTATTTGTACCCAGCAGGGCTTCTGGAGGACCCTCCTTCCCCACTGTGTCAGAGTGGAGAGGATAAGGAAGGAATGGGTTTTCACAGGCTCCACCTACGCAAGGTGGCACCCTAGCCCTGCAGTGGAGGAGGTGAGCTGAATGTGGCCAATACTGGCAAAACACTACTGACATTGCTTCTCTGCTGTTCACAGGCCAATAGTAGGGCTACACGCAGCAGGAGTCCTGCGTCCCTACTTTTCCGTTCTTTGTTGTCAGGTGCGGACAAGACACATCAGACTCATAGCAGCCCTGTGGACAACAGAATGAAACACCCCTCAGCTGTCCTTGAAATTGTGTCGATCCTCCTGCCTTAGCCTCCTGAGTGCTGGGATTATAGGCATGTGCTGTCATTCCTGGCTTACAGTTTTATTTTCAGTAATTATCACAAATTCTAAGTGATCAGAAGTGTTTCTGTCTTATTTCCTTTATTGGGAAAGAAAAGTACTTTTCTCTACATTTTATTCAAATGATGTCTTCTTTATGACTTAGAAAAATTCCATTGTATATATGTTGTTGTTGTTAGGTGCCCTCCAGTTGAGTCCAACTCATAGCGACCCTATGTACAGCAGATCAAAACACTTGCCAATTCTGTGCCAGGCAAAAATCTTATTTATGTTTAAGCCCATTGTTTCAGACACTGTGTCAATCCATCTGGTAGAGGATTTTCCTCTTTTGCGTTGACCTGCCACTCTCCCAAACATATACTACTGTTTCTTTCTCCATTAAACCATTGATGTGAATCTAGTCTAGTTTCATTATTTCCTTTTACAAGTAGGGTTGCAATAAACGTGGGCATTTACGTGTCTGTGCAGTAAGCTGATTTTAAATTTTTTGTGTGTTTATTGTACTTGAAGCTAAACCAAGGGCCGCACGCTTGCATGCTTTTCAAGTGCTGTACCAGTGAGCTGCATCCCCAGCCCAATTTTTTTTTTTTTTTACTTTTTGAGACAGGGTCTCACTAAATTACATAGACTGTCTCTGGTCTCAATCTTGTGATCCTCCTCTCTCTGGCAACTTTGTCGCTGGGATTACAGGCTTTTGCCACCTTGCCTGGCTAATTTTAATTCTTTTAGGTACGTATGCAGAAGTGGTATGGCTGGACCACAATGGAAGTTCTACTTTCAGTCATTGAAGAACCCTCAATATTAATTTCCTTAAGTGACCTGACTACTTTGATCTTTCTTACCAGCAGTGATTGAGTGCCACCTCCCCCTAAAA
>VMDO01029004.1:0-23143 GCA_007922755.1 Pedetes capensis
AATAAAACAAGCCTCAAACCCAGGACTTTTGGCTCCAGAACACACACCTTTAACTACTATACTGTACCAGTCCCCAACTTACAACACAAAGAAAAAAATACAACTTTCACGACTAGTTAAAAAGGAAAAAATATATATACCTATAAAGTGAAACAAGGAGATTGCTGGGGTTTAGAATATGGCCACAGTTCAGCTTGCCAGCCCTTCCTAATCCCCCTGAAAGCCAGGCAAGGCTTGGAGGCTGATGGAGCTGTTCTTGCCTCATGTGTAATGTCTGATAACAAGTGCCTGAATGTGTGGCATGAAGCCAGCACCCCCAGGGCCCTTTGATCTGGAAAACAGCTATGAGTAATTTGGGCCCCAGGAGCAGAAATCTTTATCTGCAGGCCTGCCCCAGAGCTTCTGGGAAGGCCATCTATCTGCCAGTGCAGTCGCACCTCTGACTGCCCTATTTTTAGATAGTGGTGCTCTTTCCAGCCCAATTCTGTCCCAAGGACAGCCAGTGAAGATAAAGCCTCTTCCACTCGTTTTCTGCAGGTTTGTGGACACCTTCCAAAACATTTAACCAAGGGATGTATAGAATGCTCATTCCCCAATGGGAGGATCCAGCATTATATAGCTTTATGCCCCAGGAAAGGGGACATAAAACATTGCAAAGTACTGCTCAAGCAATAGCAACTTGTTGACATTTCTAAGAATACCATCAAGGTCAACCAAAAGCTATTTTTACTACCTTCTAACCACTCATATGAATTACTGAGCACAGAAGGAAAATATCCATTTTAGACATATAGAAATGCAATGTATGTTGCGTGATACAGTGATACTGCTGCTGTGTGTCATCCAACAGAAAGGCAGGGATCTTCAATGTGGGAAGTGGTGTGTCAAGCCTTAGTAACAGTGTGTGTCAAATTTCATCTACAGTTATGATCCTGAGACCACAAGGTTCAGAGTTCTTTTTTTGGTACTAGGGGGTTGAACCCAGGTCCTCACACATCCTTTGCAAGTGTTCTACCACTGAGTTCTCCTCATTTGAGAAAAGCATGTCAAGCAAGATCCAACATCAAGGTGGTCTTCATTGTGTTTTTTGAATTATACAAGCTGAATTTGTACTCAGGAATACTACAGTGAGCTCTGAACATTGTAATGGCTTATCAGAGCATAAAAGAAATGACGTGCATAGAAAACGGCCCAAGAAATGGGGAAGCTGTTTCATCCTCCATCATGACAATGCTCTGTGTCACACATTGCTTCTGGTACAAAAATTTCTGTCAAATAAAAACACAGTGTGTCTTCATCCACCTTCTTCACAGGCTTTTCCCTAAGTCAAAATGACCACGAAACGTTAACGTTTTGAATGGATTCAGGACATTGAGGCAGCCACAATAGCGCAATTAAAGGTACAGAAGAGGACTTCCAGAAGTGCTTCAGAAAGCAGCAAGAACAATGGGATAAGTGTGTTTAAAGTCAGGTGAGAGTATTTTGGAGGGGATTAATGGCAATGTGTCATTAATCGTAATAATTTTTTAGAATTTAAATATTCACTGTATTTTTGGTCACACCTCATATCTACACAATTTAGGAAGCTGTGGCAGGATGATTGCTTGAGCCTACAGTTCCAGACCACTCTGGGTAACGTGCAAGACCTTGTCTCAAAAAAAAAAAGGCTGCATGTGCAGCTCAGTTGTCCAGCACTTCCAGAGCATGCAAGTGCAAGGCCGTGGGTTCAACCCCCCCTTGCTAGCTGACTCTTGGAGTGGTAAATTGTCACTAGTTAAGAATCAATGGCAGAGGCTGATAAATGGGGAGAACCTCATTACAAAGCTGTACTGAATTTGACAGAGTTATGAGAACATTCCAATGAAATAGAAAGTAAGGACATGTTTTGTTGACAAATCTTACCTTCATCAAGTAGAGAGCAGATGGTTACAAAGGTGGCCTTCAGCTATAATCATGGTAGGTACTGTAGAGTCAGTATCCGACTCACAGTGACCGACGAAACACTATTGCCAGTACTTCTCTGCTGTTCATAGGGTTTTCAATGGCTGATTGGTTTTTGGGAGTGGGTTACCAGGTCCTTCTCCTAAGCCTACAGCACCTGGTGATCCCAGGTGGCCATCCATCCAAGCCTGACCCTGCTTAGCTTCCGAGATCTGACTGGATCAGTTGCCACAGTGGTACGGCTGCAGGCTGTAATCATGAGCAAGGCCTATTATCCAGGCCATTGAGAAACCCAGCTCTACAGAGGACATTCCCCTCTGGCTGGTTCCCAGGGACTGAGGCAGAGTCCTCTCAAGATCTTTTTTCCTGACCTTGGTTCCTTTCGCTCACACACAAGCTATACAAAGGCTGCCTCCCCGACCTGGGCTCACTCTTCCCTGGCTCTCCACCCTGTGGGTTCATGGAATTACTTCAGGGTTTGTGTTTCATTTTGCTGCTAATTGTTGAAGCCCCTTTCTCAGAATAATTTTCTGAGCAATAGCAATGGCAATTAAATAGGTTCCAGCAGTTCAACACTAAAAGAGAATATAATCAACAATAGGATATTTGGGGAGAATTCTCTGGAATCCAACTTTGAACAGGTTCATGGCGCTGACTCAGCACATTTTCATAGTGGGCTCAAATTTCATGGGAGACCCTCAGCTTTCTCCCTGACACTGTGCTCTGGAAAGAAGAAAATTGTAGTTTATCCTATTGGACACTAAGCAAATATGCATTCCTTTCTGGGTTCTTCCAAGCCCATATATATATATATGTTGTTAACTCTTCTGAATGGGAGAAGGATGTGGCAATCCTCTCCCAAAGCGATCTCAAAAAAATCAGCCATCAGCTGGGCGTGGTGGCGCACGCCTGTAATCCCAGCGGTTTGGGAGGTGGAGCCAGGAGGATTGCCAGTTGGAGACCAGAGGAAGTCTGTATAACTTAGTGAGACCCTGTCTCAAAAAGCAAATTTAAAAAAAAAGGGCTGGGGGAGCAGCTCAGTGGTCCAGCACTTGCACAGCATGCAAGTGTGAGACCCTGGATTCAACCCCTAGTACTGCAAAAAGAAAAAAATCAGCCATCAAAAACTCTGTGAGGTTTGCTATGAGTTGGACCCGGCTCGACACACTTTACAACAACAGCAGCAGCAGCAGCAACAGCAACAATTCTTCTGAACAAATTTTATGAGTTCTTCTCAGAAAAATTCTCCTTTACCTCAAGGATAATCAACAGCAACAAAAATACATTTATTCATAATGTATATTATTAAGTCACTGACTACCAAAAATTTGAATTTAGATTAACAGAGTAATACATCATTCATTCATTCAAGTGCTCCAAGAGGGTAGAAACTTTTGTCCATTGTTCAGCACTTATTTGTGAACAGACCAGCATTGTTTGAGGTGCTGTTGTGAGTGCTGAGACTACAGCAGTGAACAGGATTGGTGCAATCGCTGGCCCCACAGAGTTCACATTCCAGCAGGAAGCAAGAGAACTAAGAAATAAAACAACTGCAAACTGAACTAAGCACTCAAATGGAGAGGAAACTGAGACTGGAGACAGCTGGCTTAAATAGGGGGGTCAGGTACTTTTTGAGGAGATGCCCATTAAACAGCTGGCGGGGAAGAGTCTTCAGAGGGCCATACATAAATACACATGCACACATAAATAAACACACACTCATGAAACACATGGGCACACCACACACACAAGTACTTTGCTTCAAGGGAGCATTTCAAAGCTGAGGAAAAACACATCAGTGCAAACGCCCTGAGACTTACTCCTTTGTTGTACTCAGTAAAAAGAAGGGCAAAGACATCTTATCTCCTCTAGCAACTGCATTTACCATAACGTTGGGTGATAAACAGGTGAGAAAACCTTGAAGCAGTAATGGTGCTGGAGATGAGAGGAAACGTCTTTTTTCCTGGCCCTAGCTCTAGATTTATTCTCAAAAAGTATAGATTTCATGGCAATGGGCTCAGAGGTATTTTTCATTTAGGAAAAAATTTTATCATTAAACTACCAGACAGGAAACAAATTGTACTATTGTTGATTATTCTGTGTTGAAATCTATTTACCCTACTCACCTTTCCCAATGAAACAATAACTTGTATAATGTTGAACCATAGGTACATGATCCATCACATTGCCCAACATGCTGTCTACAGCAGCACCAACTAAACTAAGTGCTCTTTATAAATGACTTTTCTGGATGCAAATCAATGCCTACTTCACTAGCCAATTAGCAGCAGCTTGTTTACTTCTACTTCCTGAGGGCCTACCATGTGCCAGGCCCTGAACCAGACACTGGTGGATCCAAAAGTGATCCAACTCCCACCCAATCTCTGTGCTCCTGGAGGTTACAGTCTAATGGGGACAAAAGGGCAATCGGTAAACATCTACAGGGAAGTACTGACAATCATGATAAAATCACTCACCCAGTCTGAGAGGTCAGAAGGGACGTGTTGGCTGGCCCAGAAATGAGTAAGTGTTGGCATCAGCTAGTGAAGAGGAGCGGGGAGCATTCCCAGTGGAGCAGGCTGCATGACAGAATCCCGGGTGGAGAGGACAGCAGGCACCTTCCTCGAACCAAAAGACAGGAGCAGGCAGCCAGGGACAGGAGTAGTACCCAATGGGCTTCACAGATGGGTAGGGATCAGATCCTAGGGGGTCTTGTAGGCCACTTTTGAAGACTGAGCTTTGGTCTATGGGGAAGCCCTTGCACAGGCTAAAGGTGGGGGTGACACAGCCTTGCCCTTCAGGAAGATGCCCCAGCCCAGGAAACTGTGTGCTGCCACCCTGCACAGCTCCACCAAGAGGCACTGTGGCCAACGGGTGGGAAACAGGTTGGAGGGGAGGTTGAAGGCATAATGGAAAGACAGCTGGAGATGGAGCAGGAATGGCTTTGACTTGGAGGAGATCAGTTTCCCTTCCTGAAGCCTCAAGAGCTCAACCCTGTGTGCCATGAGCCATAGGTAGTGAGCGTGGAGTTGCTGGAAACCTCTAGGAACCAGCCATTGCCAGGAGCAGGCTACTTCTCTATCACTTGCCATTAAACCTCTGCCTTCTTAAATATGGGCCACATTCTGTCTCTACTTCTCAGAGCCTTTGATCACCATCTCCAGTTCTTGGCCTGCCAGGTCCTGTATAGCTACAGGTCAGAGTCCTCTGTGGCCTGGAAAACTTGGTATAGGTGGTATATCAGTAACTTTTGCATTGCTGTGACAAAATGCTTGACAAGAAACAATTTAAACATGGAAAGATTTCTATTTTGGCTCATGGTTTCAGAGGGCTCAGTCCATGGTCACTTAGCCCCCATACACTTGGGCAGAACATGATGGCACTCAGCCTGTGACAGAAGGAAACTCTTCTCATTTCTTGGCAGACAGGAAACAAAACAAGTGACAGGAAGAGGCCAAGGACAAGATCCCCTTAAGGGATCTTGTGACCTACTTCCTCCAGCTAAGTCCCATGCCCTGAAGTTTCCAGAACCTCCCAAAATAGCACCACTAGCTGAGGGCCAAGCATTCAATACATGAGCCTGTGGGAAATATTTTATATCCCAACCATAACATTCTGCTGTAGCCCTCTAAGGCTCATGGTCATCTTATAACACAAAATGCATTTAGTCCATCTCCAAGAGTCCCCAAAGTCTTAATAGTTCCAAACTTGTTCAAAAGTCTTAGTCCAGAGACTAGTGAGACTCAAGGTAATACCTGCATGTGAGCCCCTGTAAAATCAAAAAGAAAGTTATATACTTCCAAGATAAAATGACATAGACTGAACATTCCAATTACCAGAGGGAGGAATGGGGGGATAGAAAGAAAGGGTGAGACCAAAGCAAGACCCAAACCCAACAGGGCAAACATTAAATCCTACAGCTCCATGTCCAATGTCTGGGGCACACTATTGTTTGATGTGAGCTCCAACAATTTGGAGCAGCATCACTCCCATGGTCTTCCTGTTTGTAGCCCACATGGCCTCTCTCTTGGGCTGGCTCCATTCATTGCCTGAACTTTTCCTTGGCAGATATTTTATGTCCCTGGAAACTCCAACATCATGTGGTCCCCCTTGCAGTTTAGGCTTCACCCCACACAGCTTCATATATTACCCTCCCAGGGGCCTTTACCAGGAATCTGACCCTGCCACACATTGGCTGGTCCAAGGTTTTACTTTGAAATCTCAGTGGAAGTTTCCATGACCCCAAAACTTTTGCATTCTTCATGCCTGCAAAAAGCAGCATCATTTGGACCATGTCAAGGTCTGTTGCCAGCTTGAGCAGTAGCTGGGGCCCCTTGGACCATGGATACAGTCATCTCTCAATTCTTGCGCAGCTGAATGCAGGAAAACACTTCCATAGGTGATTGTGTGTAAGCATGGCATGCTGGAGCACTCTTCTCAAAGCAAAGTCTTCCAATGAGTCTACAGTTTTACACTCTGAAGGCTGCAATTGGTGGGGTTGGGCCAATTCCTGAGATGCTGTCAAGGCATCTTTCCTATTGTTCCAATGTAAAGTGCTTGGCTTCTTACCCTCCCCTGTACCTCCCCACCCCTTGGGCTAAACCCAGGGCCTTATACATACTTTGCAATTGCTCTACCACTGAGCTACACCACAGGCCCTTTTTTGTATGTGTGTGTGTATATATATATATATATATTTATTTTATTTTATTTTATTTTATTTATTTATTTTTGTGTGTGGTACTGGGGGTTGAACCCAGGGCCTCACGCTTGCATGCTTTGCAAGTGCTGGACCACTGAGCTGCTCCCCCAGCCCTTTTTTTTTTTTTTTTTTTACTTTTTGAAACAAGGTTTTACTAAATTATGCAGACTGCCTCTGATCTCTAACTTGGGATCCTGCTGCCTCTGCCTCCCAGTGTGCTGCCTCTGCCTCCCCACGCTGGGATTACAGGCATGCACCACTGTGCCTGGGGCATTTTTATTTTTTTATCTTGAGACAGGGTCTTACTAAGTTGTGCAGGCTACCTCTGGCCTTGCAACCCTCCTGCCTCCACCTCCCAAATTGCTGGGATTATAGGCAGATGCAAAACATGCTTGACTTCCTTTTAATGATGCCAAACTCTTTTAATAACCATACCCTCCTTGTCCACAATTTTCATCATTCTCTGTTTCTGGCCAGACTACACACTTTTCAAACCATTCTTCTCCGTTTTTTGCTTCCAATTCTCTCTGCAAACTTGGCTAAAGGCAGGCAACAATATTCATGCCATAACCTGAATGCTATGCTATCTTGAAATTTCCTCTGCCAAATAAATTAGTCCATTAATTTTTAATTCAGCCTCAAAATCACAGGACATGAACAAAAATGTAGACAAATTATTTGCCAGAATGTATAGCCTCTAGTCCAGTTCCCAACAGAGTCCTTGCTCCCACCTGAAACCTCATGAAACTGACCTTCACTGTCCACATTTACATCAGCATTCTGATATTCTGAGCTCCCACCAGAAATACCCATTAAGCTCTGCTTATGACATCCAAGGTTTTTTCTAGCTCACTTCTCCAAACTTTACCAAATTCTTCCCACAACCACTTCTAATCAATTAAAAATCATATTGTCAGGAAGTCACAGCAATGACCCCACTTCTCTGTTACTAACTTTCTGTATTAGTTAGCTTTTTCATTGCTAAGACCAAAATACCTGAGGGAACAACTCAGAGAGAAACAATTTATTTTGGCTCATGGTTTCAGAGGGGTCAGTTCATAATTACTTGGCCCATGCACTTGGGCAGAATATCATGGCAGTGAGCCTGAGGCAGAGGAGAGCTTTTCTTCACTTCTTGGCAGACAGGAAGCAGAAAAAAAGGATAGCAAGGGTCCAGGGACAAGGCACCACCAAGGATCCCCATCTTCAGGACCTACTTCCTCCAGCTAAGTCCCACTTCATTAAGTTTCCAGAACTTCCCCAAATAGTCCACCAGCTGGGGACCAAGTGTTCAAAACATGAGTCTGTGGGGGACATTTCATATTCAATACATAACAGATGGTCTTCCAAAGTGATGTCCCACAGGGACCCCCTGATGTGTTTACATTCAAAGACATCTGTGAGCAATGGTAACCGTCCTTTATGTGACTGTAAAGAGGATTACATGGGTCTACAAGATGCCCATAAAATCAGCAGGTTTCTACCAGCCAACTGTCAACAATACAAGATGAATCAGTAAACCAGTCATGGTAATAATTAATCCATAATGCATGAGGCTCACCAAGGCATGAAATATGAGGGCAGGACAAACACCAACGGCCAGTAAAATCCCCCAAAAAAGGTTCAAGTGTTTTGACTGAGCTTTGGCAGGGTGGGAACAGGAGGAGGGGCTACCCACCTCTGAGTCAGTAAAATGCTGCTCACAAGGAAGAAGGGATAGGATTCCTTTTTGTGTCAAAAGGTGGCTTCCTGAGAAATCCTCATGGTGTAACCCAGAGAATGGAGGGAGGAGAACAAGGCTCCTCAAGAAGGAAACCACGAGTTGTGACAAGAACCAAACATGCAACAAGATGTTCAAGATTTGCTTGGACTCCTGGTTCTAAGTTGCCACCTGGGGAATTGTCCACAAGAGGCTTCTCAGTAAAGAACTCTGCTCTGTCCTTTTTTGTTTATTTGTTTATGTACTGGGGGGTTCAAACTCATGATCCTCTGCCTCCAACTCTCGAACTGCTGGGATTACAGAAGTGCGCCGCTGCACCTGGCTCAACCTCTGGACTTTCTTACGCAAGCTGAGATAATGAGGTCTTGAGAAAGCCCCTGGTGGGCTGCATGTGTCTCATTCCAAAAGAAAGAGAGGGCTGTCTCAGGAAGAAGAGAGGCTAGAAAAGGCAACCTGGAGAGAGGGAGGCCAGGCAGCCTGCCAGCAGGCCGGGTCAGGCTGCAGCACTGCCTCCCTGTGCCTGTCCCCGCTGGAGCTCCCACTGTACAGAGGCAGTAATCACAGACAGGCCTTTGGGGTGCCCACTTTGGATGGGAGATGGAGGGAGAGAAAGGGAAGCAGAGGAGTCAAGAAGATTCTGGGGCATCATGAGATTAACCTGTCACTTTCCCACCTGTCATCAAGATTTAAATTGCATTTTATTTATTTTTGGCTGTCATATGACTTTTTTATGCAATAGCAAGTCAAAACAAGATCCCATGTTACCTCAGCTTTATAAAGATTGCATACACATCCATTCCCTTTCATCAAATATGCAATATATCCATTCCATTAATTCACCAACACTTACCAAGCACTGACAATGTGCTCGCTCTGTTCATTTCCCATTTCAGTCAAATCTTATAACACTCCAGCTCTACTCCAGCTCACAGGAGTTGCTAAAGCCAATCACTTGCTCCATGTTGTCCTACTTTGTAGGCACAGTGCAGGTTTCCAATGCACATGCTCTTAAGGAACCAGCACAGCACACTAAGTAAATAGCCCTTAAACACAGCAATCATGCTAGCTCGTAGTACTGGCAGACACTGTGCTAATTAACTACATTACTTCATTTAATCTTTATAGTAACCAAATGAGAGAGGCAACTGGGATGAGGATGTGCCAGGCCCTGGGTTCAATCTCTAGCATGGGAAGGAAAAAAAAAAACAGAAAGAAAGAAAAAGAAAACAAAAAGGAAATATAAAAATAACTGATTGGAAAATTAGCCAAAGTTGAGCCAGGCAAGGTGGTGCACGCCTGTAATTCCAGTGACAAAGGAGGAGGAGGCAGGAGGATTGTAGGTTCAAGACCAGAACATCTTCTCTAAAAATAAAGAAATAAAAAATTGACAGAAGGTACAGCCTAGTGGTAAAGCACTTGCAAAGGATGTGTGAGGCCTGGGCCCACACGCTGAGTCCCACCAACAAAACAAAGCAAAACAAAAACAAAACCTCAAAACAAAGAAACATTAGCCAAAGTTATGAAATTAGAGAAGAAACACATAATCCCCAGGAACAGGATTTAATCTCACTCACAATTAGTGACTTAAGCAAAATGAGGTCTCTTTCATAACCATCTGATTTGCAAAAAAATTTTAAATTTGAATCACCAGCAAGTATTTAGAAAAGCAAGAACTCAAATGCACTGCTGGCATATGGAGGTTTGCAATATCTAGTAAAAACCAGAAATGCATCTACCCTTCAAGCCAGCAATTCCAGTCCTGGAAATAAATCTTCCATTCAAGATCTTTTAACACTAGACGATTGTTCAGAAAACCAGTTGCATCCCAACTCTGGGAATCATCATGCATTCCATCTTAATTAAGTCTGCTTTAATAAACTGTTCACAATAGTCTCATAGACATAGGAAGAAAAATTATCTGTGCAGGGTCAGACAGCCCTGGGAGGGCAGGAGTAAGACCACAGGCTAATCATGGAGGGCATTTGTGATTCATTTCAGCTGTCACATAAAACTCACTTTCCAATATTTGGGGGAATTCCTCTCCTTGTGAATCTTGGTGGTGGAAAAAGTCCACTCCCTGTTACTAGATCTGAAATCTCAACCCCAGCCTCTCTTCTGGATAGTGTGAGGCATGTGACCAAGGATCCCTCCCCATAGGCTCTTATTGAACTGCTAGTGATGCAAAGAAGCAGAACACAGCTAGGCAAAGTCCATTCTACAGAGGAGCAGCCATGGCCCAGGGGAAACAGCCAGCATCAGTGGGTCAGAGGAACAGGCAGCAGAGGCTGGGCCCAGGGGGATTGGCCAAGATACCTGCACAGGACCAGTTGTACATTGCAGTATTTAGGACACTGGCCCTGGCTATGGCATACAAACCCAGATACCCGCACAGTTTACTTGAGAGCTTCCTAGTATCTTTCTATCAGTTAGCTTTTGCATTGCTGTGACCAAAATACTTGACAGGGCTGGGGTTTGGCTCAGTTGGTAGAGTGCTGCTCTGCACTCTCTGAGGACCTAGGTTCGATCCCCAACACCACAAAAACAGGAGAAGGATGTGGCAATCCACTCCCAAAGCGATCCCGAAACAGCCATTGAAAACCCTATGACGGTCTCTATGAGTCAAACCTGACTCCACAGCACCTAACAAGGTTTTAGCTCATGGTTTCAGAAGTTCAGTCCATGTTGGTGGGGAAGGCATGGTCAAGGAGCTCAGTCAGTCACTGGTGGCAGGAGCTTGTGGCAGTGGCTCTTCACATCTCAGCAGACCAGGAAGCAGAGAGCCTGATGGAACTGGGAACCCAGGGAAAACCTCCAAGGCCCAGCTCAGTGACCTACTTCTCCCAACTAGGTCCCACTTCCCAAAGTTCCTCAGCTTCCTAAAAGAGGGCCATCAGCTGGGGACCAAGCATTCAGATGAGTCTGTTGCAGCTACTTCATATGCAAACCATAACAACTTTATAATAAATTGCTTTTCATGTAAATCACCCAGAGACGGCTTCTGTTGCATTGAAATTAAGACTCATAACGCTAGAACTGCATCTTGAAGCTTTCCTTGAAGATCAAACATCAGTTAGGTCCTCCTCCTTCTTCTTCCTATTCCTCTTCTTCTCCTCCTCCTTAGCCTCCTCCTTCTCCACCCCACCTTGTACTTCTTCTTCTTGGGGTTGAATCCAGGGCCTTGCATGTGCTACACAGGCGCTCCACCCCCAGCCCACAGGCTTTGTGTGTGTGTGTGTGTGTGTGTGTGTGTGTGTGTGTGTGTGTGTGGTAGTGGGGGTTGAACCCAGGGCCTCGCGCTTGCATGCTTTGCAAGTGCTGGACCACTGAGCTGCACCCCTAGCCCATTTTTTTTGACTTCTTTGTTTTGAGGCAGGGTCTTGCTAAGTTACACAGACTGCCTTTGGTCTCAAACTTGCAACCCTCCTGCCTCCACCTCCCTAGCTGCTGTGATTACAGGTGTGTGCCACCGCCTGGCACACCCATAGGCTTTTAAGACAGGATCTCACTGGATAGCACAGGCTGACCTCAAACTCACAATCCTCCTGCCTATACCTCCCAAGTGCTGGAATTACAGATGTGCACCACCACACCTGGTTCAACGTCAGTTAGTTCTGAACCAAGGTCTGAGCCAACACCTCAGTGGAGGAGTCTGAGTTGAAAACCAAATGCAGACTGAATGGGACAGAGTTGCTTCTGGATCACTCTTCTAAAAGGCCCAGGACTCATCTATGGGCCCTCTGCTCTGCATCCAGCACTGTGGTCACCACGAAGTCAAACAAAGGAAAAACCAGCTGCATCTCAAAGTAAACTCACTGGAAAACAAACCAACCAGTTTATGTTAGCTAACTTGGGAGGAACTTTTTTCCTCTATCTTTTGCAATATGCATTGTCTTTTCTGGGGTGGGGCTGGGGTTTGCATGTGTGTATGTGGAAGTGTTTTCCTTGGGGGCAATTTTTAGTTTTTCTATGGTTCACCTTGATTATTTTGTAGCAGTCAATGCCAGTTTATCACACAGCTGAACCCAGTGAGGTATAATGAATGATCCACTTTATCCTTCCTACCTCTTCTCCCACAAACACTCTATGACATCCCCACCCATTCACCACCCACCAAAGCCCTTGGCTGGCATCTTGGCAGATACTACAATTTCAATCCCCCATGTGTCTGTCAGTTTCCTGTACTGTAGGAGTTTGCATGTTTGTTGTGATGCTGAAAGCTATGCTACCAATATTACAGATACCAGCAGGGTCACCCATGGTGGACAGGTTTCAGGTGACCTTCTAGACTAAGATAGACTAGGGAGAAGGACCTGGTGGCCCACTCCTAAAGCAATTAGCTTTAAACATGTTATGAATAGCAGAGAAACAGTCAGATATGGTGCGAGAAATGAGCCCCTAGATTTGAAGGCTCTCAAAAGATAACTGGGGAAGAGTTGCCACCTCAAAGTAGAGTTTACCTTAATGACAGGAATGGAGTAAAGCCCCTGGGACCTCCTTTTGCTGATGTGGCATGACTCAAAATGAGGAGGAACAACTGTAAACATCATTAATAACTGGAATATGGAATGTATGCAGTATGAATGTAGGAAAATTAGAAATCATCAAAAGGGAAATGGAGTGCATAAACATCAACATTTTACTCATCAGTAAGCTAAAATGGACTGGCCTAGGCCATTTTGAATCAGCTAATCATATGGTCTGCTAGGCTGTGAATGACAGATTAAAGAGAAATGGAGTTACATTCAACATCAAAAAAGAGATTCTCAAGATCTGTCCTGAAGTACAATGCTGTCAGTGATAGAAAAATATCCTTACGTCTACAAGAGAGGCCAGTTAATATGACTATTATTCAAATTTAGCACACCCACTACTAAGGCCACAAATGGGAGATTTTTACCAGCTTCTGCAATCTGAAATAGATCAAACATGTAGTCAGCATGTACCGATAATTACTGGTGACTGGAATGCAAAAGTAGGAAACAAAGAGGAAGGTTCAGTAGTTGGAAAATATGGCATAGGTGACAGAAATGGTGCCAGAGATGACATGATAGAATTTTGTCAGACCAATGAATTTTCATTGAAAATACATTTTTTTCACCAATATAATCAGTGACTATACACATGAAACTCATCAGACGGAACATACAGGAACCAAACTGACTACATTTGTAGAAAGAGACATTGGCAAAGCTCAATATCAAAACTCAGAACAAGACCAGACACTGATTGTGGATCACACTATCAACTGGTCATAGGTAGGTTCAAACTGAAACTGAAGAAAATGAGGACAAGTGTACAGGAGCCAAGGTGTGACCTTAAGTATGTCCTACCTGAGTTCAGAGACCACCTCAAGAACGGGTTTGATACAATAGACACTAATGATCAAAGACCAGATGAGTTGTGGCATGACATCAAAGACATCATTCATAAGCAAAGCAAAAGGTTATTAAAAAAAATAAATAAAAGAGGAAAAAAAGAACTGGGCATGGTGGCGAATGCCTGTAATCCCAGCAGTTTGGGAGGCAGAGGCAGGAGGATCACAAGTTCGAGACCAGAGGCAATCTGTATAATTTAGCAAGACCCTGTCTCAAAAAGTGAAAAAATCAGCTGGGGGTACAGCTCAGTGGTCCATTACTTGCAAAACATGCAAGTGTGGGGCCCTGGGTTCAACCCCCCAGTACTGGGAGGGGAGACCAAATTACATGTCAAAAGACTCTGAAACTTGCCCTTGAATGTCAAGCAGCTAAAGGAAAGACACAATGAAGTTAAAAAACTAAACACAGTATTTCAAAGGGCAGCTTGAGAAGACAAAATCAAATATTATAATGACATGTGCAAGGAGCTGGAGATAGAAAACAAACAGGGAAGAACATGCTCTGTTTTGGGCAAGCTTAAGGAATTGAAGAAAAAATTGAAGCCTGAGTGGCAACAGTGAAGGACTCTACAGGGAAAATACTAAATGACACAGGAAACAGCAAAACAAGATGGAAGGAATACATAGAGTTATTATACCAAAAAGAACTGGTGGATGACCTCATTTCAAGAGGTTGCATATGATCAGGAACCAATGGTACTGAAGGACAAAGCTACCTTGAAGGATGTGGCGAAACAAAAGGGTGCAGGTATTGATGGAATACCAATAGAGATGTTTCAAGGAACAGATGCAGCACTGGAGGTGCTAACTTGTTTATGCCAAGAGATTTGGAAACAGCTACCTGGCCAACTGACTGGAAGAGGTCCATATTTGTGCCTACTCCCAAGAAAGAGGATCCAACTGAATGTGAAAATTATCAAATGATATCATTAATAGTATATGCAAGCAAAATTTTGGTAAAGATCATTTAAAAGCAATCGCAGCAGCATATAGACAGGGAACTGCCAAAAAATCAAGGCAGATTCAGAAGAGGGTGTGGAACGAGGGACATCATTGCTGATGTCAGATAAATACTAGCTGAAAAGAGAGAATACCAGAAAGATGGTATTTTTTAATCTAACAGTACAAAAAGGTGTAAATGGAAAAGTCAGCATCCCTACCAGACCCAAAACTCCAGGGAGATTCCTCATAATCATCATTATTACTCACAAGTATTTTTACATACATACAAGGATATATGCATGTCTTTTTCATAAATAGGAATCATAAGGAACATCCAAACCTTGCCTTTTTTTTCTTCCCAATTTATCCCTAAATTATCTTTCCAAGTCAGTGTAAGTTAATATAACAGATGTTGTTGTTGTTAGGTGCCATCGAGTCGAGTTCGACTCATAGCGACCCTATGTACAGCAGATCGAAACACTTGCCGATTCTGTGCCAGGCAAACGATCTTATTTTGTTTAAGCCCATTGTTGCAGACACTGGGTCAATCCATCTGGTGGAGGGGTTTTCTCTTTTGCGTTGACGTGCTACTCTCCCAAACATGATGTCCTTCTCCAGGGATTGATCTCTCCTGACTACATGTCCGAAATATGTAAGACCCAGTCTGGCCATTGTTGCTTCCAAGGAGCACTCTGGTTGCACTTCTTCTAGGACAGATTTGTTGGTTCTTTTGGCAGTCCATGGTATATTCAACAGACGTCTCCAGCACCACAATTCAAACGCACAATTCCTTTTCTGTCTCTCTTGTTCAAGGTCCAGGTTTCACAACCATATGATGCGACTGAAAATACCATGGCATGAGTCAGATGCACCTTCTTCTTCAATGTGACATCTTTGCTTTTCAATACTCTAAAGAGATCTTTTGCCACAGCTTTTCCTAGAGCAATGCATCTTTTGATTTCTTGACTGCTGCTTCCACGGGTGTTGATTATAGAGCCAAGCAAAGCAAAATCTTGGACAACCTCAATCTTTTCTCCATTTATTGTGGAGTTGCGTGCTGACCTCGTCGTAAGGATTTTTGTTTTGTTGATGTTTAGTCGTAACCCATATTGAAAGCTATGATCTTTGATCTTCATCAGTAAATGTTTTAAATCCTCTTCACTTTCAGCAAGCAGAGTTCTGTCATCTGCATAAGGCAAGTTCTTAATGAGTCTTCCTCCAATCTTGATGCCGTGTTCTTCCTCATAAAGTCCAGCTTCTCAGATTATTTGCTCAGCGTATAAATTGAAGAGATACAGTGAAAGTATACAGCCCTGGCGCACACCTTTCTCAACTTTAAACCACTCAGTGTTTCCTTGTTCTATTTGACCAACTGCCTCCTGGTTCATGTACAGATTTCTCATGAGCACAATTAGGTGTTCTGGTATTCCCATTTTCCGAAGTGTTATCCATAATTTGTTATGATCCACACAATCAAATGCCTTTGCATAGTCAATAAAACATAGACATCTTCTGATATTCTCTGCTTTTGGCTAATATCCACCTGACATCAACAATGATGTCCCTGGTTCCCCACCCTCTTCTGAATCCAGCTTGATTTTCTGGTAATTCCCTGTCTACATACTGCTGCAGTTGCTTCTGAATGATCTCTAGTAGAATTTTGCTGGTGTGCGATATTAATGATATTGTCCGATAGTTTGCACATTCAGTTGGATCCCCTTTTTTGGGAATAGGCACAAATATGGATCTCTTCCAGTCAGTTGGCCAAGTAGCTGTTTTCCAAATCTGTTCGCATAAACATGTTAACACCTCCAGTGCTGCATCTGTTTGTTGAAACATCTCTATTGGTATCCCATCAATTCCTGGAGCCTTGTATTTTGCCAGTTCTTTCAAGGCAGCTTCCACTTTGTCCTTCAACACCATTGGTTCCTCTTCATATGCAACCTCTTGGAATGGTTGGTCATCTACCAATTCTTTCTTGTATAATGACTCTGTGTATTCTTCCCATCTTCTTTTGATGTTTCCTGTATCATTTAATATTTTCCCTGTAGAATCTCTCACTACTGCCACTCGAGGCTTGAATTTTTTCTTCACTTCCTTAAGCTTGAGAAACACAGAGCGTGTTCTTTCCTTTTGGTTTTCTGCATCCAGCTCCTTGCACGTGTCATTATAATATTTGTTTTTGTCTTCTCGAGCTGCCTTCTGAAATCTTCTGTTTAGTTCCTTAACTTCATCATGTCTTCCTTTTACTTTAGCTGCTCGACATTCAAGGGCAAGTTCTACTGTCTCTTTTAACATGTAATGTGGTCTTTTCTTTTTTCTTGTCTTTTTAAGAACTTTTTGCTTCCTTCTTGAGTGATATCTTTTATGTCATGCCACAACTCTTCTGGTCTCCTATCATTTGTGCCTAATGAATTAAACCTATTCTTGAGGTGGTCTCTGAACTCAGGTGGGATATACTCAAGGTCATACCGTGGCTCTCATATACTTATCTTATCCTATCTTATCTCGTGTACTTGTCCTAATTTTCTTCAGCTTCAGTTTGAACTTGCATATGAGAAGTTGATGGTCCGATCCACAGTCAGCACCTGGTCTTGTTTTGACATTTTGTACAGAGCTTTTCCATCGTCTCTTTCCACATATGTAGTCAGTTTGATTCCTGTATGTTCCATCTGGTGAAGTCCATGTGTATAGTCTCCGTTTATGATGTTGAAAAAATGTATTTGTAATGAAAATGTCATTGGTCTGACAAAATTCTATCATGCGATCTCCAGCTTTGTTTCTGTCACCAAGACCATATTTTCCAACTACTGAGCCTTCTTGTTTGTTTCCAACCTTTGCATTGCAGTCATCAGTGATTATCAGTATGTCTTGATTGCATGTTTGATCTATTTCAGATTGCAGAAGCTGATAGAAGTCTTCCCTTTCTTCATTTGTGGCCTTAGCAGTGGGTGCATAAATTTGAATAATAATCATATTAAGTGGCCTTCCTTTTAGGCGTGTGGATATTATTCTATCACTGACAACATTGTATTTCATGACAGATCTTGAAATGTCTTTTTTGATGATGAATGCAACCCCATTTCTCTTTAGTTTATCATTCCCAGCATAGTAGACCCTATGATTGTCTGATTCAAAATGGCCTATGCCGGTCCATTTTAGCTCACTGATGCCTAGAATGTCAATGTTTAGGTGCTCCATTTCTCTTTTAACGATTTCTAATTTTCCTAGAATCATACTACATACATTCCATGTGTCAATTATTAATGGATGTTTACAGTTATTTCTCCTCATTTTGAGGCATGCCACATCAGCAAATGGAGGTCCCTGGGGTTTTACTCCATTTCTGTCATCGTGGTAGACTCTACTTGGAGGAGG
Organism: Pedetes capensis; assembly: GCA_007922755.1. Classification (NCBI taxonomy): domain Eukaryota; kingdom Metazoa; phylum Chordata; class Mammalia; order Rodentia; family Pedetidae; genus Pedetes; species Pedetes capensis. The sequence continues at coordinate 18,058 of VMDO01029004.1, forward strand.
CAACTCTTCCCCAGTAGTCTTTTGAGTGCTTCCCAACCTGGGGGGCTCATTTTCTGGCACTCTATCTGACAGTGTCTCTTTGCTATTCACAGGATTTTAAATGGCTAGTTGTCTTGGGAGTGGCTCGTCAGGTCCTACTCCCTAGTCTGTCTTAGTCTGGAAGCTCAGCTGAAAACCTGTCTACCATGGGTAACCTTGCTCATATCCGAGGTACCAGTGGCAGAGCTCTCACCTCATCGCAACACACAAGCCCCCACAGTTCGGCAAACTGACAGACGTGTGGGGGAGTATAACAGATAAGCCCCCATATCTCAATGCCTTAATTACAATTTATTTCCTATGTACCTAAATCCATTTGGTGCTGAGTATGGAGTTGGGGTAAGGGATGTGTTCTGCTCCTAGCACTTACCCAGGAATTCAGGATGACTCCAGGCTCTGCCAACTTCAGCATGTGACCAACACATACTTGAGTGACAATATCCAGCCATGAAATAGGGAGAATGAGGAGAGCAGGAGGCCTGTTTTGCAATGAACCATGTTTATTGAATTGTTGTTAGGTGCCATCGAGTCGGGGCCAACTCACAGCGACCCTCACAGGGTTTTCAATGGCTATTTTGGGATTGTTTTCTGGAGTGGACTGCCATGTCCTTCCCCTATGATCCCTGTTTAGAGGTGACGTTATATAATTTTGTCCCATTTCCATTGGCCAGAACTTGAAGACCTCCCTTCTAGAGCAGTTCTAGGGAAAATTGTACAACTGAACACTATGGAAGAGAAGCACAAATCTTTGATGGACATTTAAAAGTGCCTGACAGTTGCATTATAAGACTGTATCCTAACTTATTTAAGTTTGAGAAAGCCAGCCTTCTTCCTCTTTTCTTTCTTCTGCTTTATCTACTTGTCTTCTGTCAAAAGAAAGGTTTTTTGTTTGTTTTTGCAGTGTTGGGGAATCAATCCCAGGGCCTCCCTCATGCCAGGCAAATGTTCTTTCTACCACTGAGCCACACTACCGGCCCCAAAGTAAAATTTTAAAATGTGGAAAGAAATTACCTGGTAAGAATGAAAAAATAAGAAAATGAACACTGTAAGCACTGCTTCTGGGTATATACTCTGATTCAAGCTAGTGGAGTTAGTGAGAAGACTATTGATGAAAAACCTTCAAAGGATGCATACCATTGACCCAATACACTTTTAAGGACATTTCCTATAGAAGACAGTGGATCACTGCTCACATGGGTATACATGAGTATGTTTATAGTAATTACAAACTGTAAGGAACCTAGATGCCAAACATGAAGAAGTGTTTAAATCACTGTACATCCATGTAATAGAATACTATGCAAGTGTTTAAAATAATTGTAGATACCTACAAACACAAGAATATGACCATCTGATAAAAGTGTAATTTTTAAAAATTGATCACTTGTAGCAAAAAAGCCAGAAGACTGTACATCCAAATGTGCATGATACTTACCTCTGTGTAGAGTGATGGGTGCTTTACACTTTCTTCTTTTGCACCTTTGTGTAATGTCTCAGTATGTTATTAGAAAAAAAGTGTACTTATTTTCAGATTGAAATTTTTAAAAAAAGGGTAGATAAAGGGGCTTGGATGATTAAAGGCAAGTATGTGAGTTAGACATGGCCTCCCAGCCCTGCCTATTTGTTGGACCTGTCACTTGACACTCAGCTTGCTATCAGGAGCACTTTTCCCTGTCAAAGTGACTGGCTTTTGTCACAGAATCCCCAGTTTATAAACAGAGAGTTGGACGGCCCCCAAGTAGTCAGCAGAGTCAGCTTCAGTGGCTGGAGTCGGTGGGCAGGGGCTCACCATGCAGCTGTCTGCATGGGGAACACCATCAGGGCCCTTGTGGCCTTCATCCCTGCTGAACGCTGCCAAAACTACATGGTCGGAGACCTCCAGGAGATGCCGCTGGATAAGATGGTGGATCTGAGTGGAAGCCAGCTCCGCCGCTTCCCTGTGCATGTGTGCTCCTTCACAGAGCTGGTCAAGCTCTACCTAAGTGACAACCACCTCAACAGCCTCCCTCCAGAGCTGGGACAGCTGCAGAACCTTCAGATCTTGGCCTTGGATTTCAACAACTTCAAGGCTCTGCCTCAGGTGGTGTGTACCTTGAAACAGCTCTGCATCCTCTACCTGGGCAACAACAAACTCTCTGGCCTCCCCAATGAGCTGAGCCTGCTCCAGAACCTCCGAACCCTGTGGATTGAGGCCAACTGCCTCACCCAGCTGCCTGAGGTAGTATGTGAACTGAGTCTCCTTAAGACCCTGCATGCCGGCTCCAATGCCCTGCGTCTGCTGCCAGGCCAGCTCCAGCACCTCCAGGAGCTGAGGACCATCTGGCTCTCAGGCAACCTGCTGACAGACTTCCCCCCTGTCCTGCTTCGCATGCCCTTCCTGGAGGTGATCGATGTGGACCGGAACAGAATCCGTTACTTTCCCAGCCTGGCCCACTTGTCAAGTCTGAAGCTGGTCATCTATGACCACAACCCTTGCAGGAATGCACCAAAAGTGGGCAAAGGTGTGCGCCGTGTGGGAAGATGGGCAGAGGAGACACCGGAACCTGACCCCAGAAAAGCCAGGCGCTATGCATTGGCTAGGGAAGAAAGCCAGGAAATAGAGGTACCTACCCTACCTGCTCCCCTTCTTCCTAGAAGCTCCTGAGTGGCTGCAGTGGTAGGTCGATGCTAAAGACCCAACTCCAGCAGGTTCTGAGGAATTATTAGGGTAGAAAAGACTGTTCTAGGTTATTTGATGGGGTAATGGAGAGCCAGGTGAAATGCCATAAAGGAACAAAGAAGAAAAAATTTCTGGCCCACAGGATCTCTTCCAAAGGGAAGTTGTATGCTATCAGTTGCCTAGTAACCAAGTGACTATAACTTCTGTGCCAGAAACAGCTTCTCCAAGTAAATATTTTGAAACACTGCAAGAGCAATAAGGGCTGGGATACTTTGGCCTCCTATACCCTTCCAGAAGAGGCTGGTCATTAGGCTTATGAGCTCAAGTAAAAGCATTTAAGGAACTCACTAATGTTCAGGTAACCTGACCCTCTGCAACACGTTATTTTCTTTAGTATGAATTACCATGAGCAGTATCAATGTATTGTTACTAATTCAGGTCACTGGAAAGGACACTTCTACCTAGTTAACCAGTCAGATTAACAGGAAAAAAGCAAACAAAACTCTGCTGTTACAAAGGCTCAAGATGAAACATTTTCCCCAGCAGTTTAGCACCTGCCCAGAAGACTCCTGGTAGAGAATGCCTCCTTAAGAGCCCAAGTGCCACTGTAAACTGGACAGTAGCTCAGGATGATTCTACTCATTTTTCCTAAGACTTGACTTAAAGTCTGCTGTTTATTGTCACTGACAACCATAAAAGTTATCTGGAAAGTACAATCTCTCTTCTGCAGTGCAGCCCTGTGATTCTTGACTGCCCCCTGGCACTACAGAACCAGAGCTGAATAGAATTCCCATCGTTGGAGAAAAGCTACATATCCAGAATCACTAGTTTAATGGTAATAGGTGAGAAATTTGTTCACTTGAAACAAGCACTTTCAAATTGGAATTGCAGGTTATAATCTCCTGGAAGTCTCTGCCTCTTTAGCCTCAGAAGCACTGCTATTGTTCCACTTTGTTTTGATTTTTATAAGTAAGGTCTTTTGACAGTACATAAATCTAGGTGTTTTTGACTATTATTTTTTCCCATATGTAAACTGAGACCACCCCCAAAATACATAAACTTCAAAGAAATTGCTGTTGGTGGATGATTTAATAACTTCTTCTGCAAATAAAAACACATGAAGTATCACCTTACCTAAAACAAACCACACTGAAATTTACTTTTCCCAAAACAGCATCTTAATTGAGCAAAGTTTGGTTCTAAAATAGCATAACGACACAAACTATCTTCATGTGTGCTTTCCTACTAGAAATATTTCTTGCTAAACCAGAGGAAGTTCTGTATCACATAATCCCTTCCTATCACTACCTCCCATCTATAGAGCACCTGCAATCCATTGATCAGATTGCTAAATGTAATAAGGTTGTATCTATAAGTAAAATATACTTCTCCTTTAGTAACGAGTTCCAAGTTTCTATTTGATAGCTCAGATTTATAGTCTATTTCTTCATTCCTGATGAACACAATCAAATATACTCAGCTGACACTAAAAACATCTGCCAATAAGAGCTTGCCTTTTAAGCTTTATCTCCAAGCAGTTTAAAAATTGCTTTCTCCTGACCTGTATTCCCTCTCCCAACATTAACTGGCCTACCTTTTCCAATGTAGCTGGCAGGCTATTGCCATGATAGAGTGAAGCCAACTGACTCATACGAGTTTACATCAAACGAGCTGCTCTGAATCAAATGTCAAAATTATAAACATTTGGCCTACAGTCAAGCTGTTATCTTCTAAAATAACCAATATGAAACAAATATTTCTAAAATAGTATGATTAAGTGATTTTGCTATCCAAAAATGTTTTCATTGTAGGTTTTCAATTTTATAAAATACATAAATGCATACTTCTTTTTCTATAACTCTTAGTAATAACTCTTCTGATGTCTTTGGAGATATTGACATCACTGTTGTTAGGTGCCATCAAGTCAGGTCCTACTCCTAATGACCATATTTACAACAGAATGAAACTCTCCCAGACCCAGTACCATGCCTGGCACTATTGTCAGTCCTTCTCTGCTATTCTGGAGTTTTCTTTTTTTTCTTTTTCTTTTTCTTTTTTTTTTTTTTGGATTTGTTAACATTTATTCAAAGGAGTCATTGTTTTTGGGCATTAATTTTACTTCCAGATTTTAGGCAAATTATATTTATGCAAATAATGACAACTTACTTCTCTTCCAACTTTATGCCTTTCTTTCTTTCTTTTTTTTATTGGAAATTTTTAATGTACACCTTAATGTGATTCATTCTGACATGCTTTTCATTGTGACATTTCCATATATGTATTTTGATGTATATTATTCATATAGGTTCCCCTTTACCCTCCCGTATGCTTTCCCCCCCTCCCCATCTAAGTCTTCTCTATCTTTTACTTGGTAATATTTTTCTATAT
>VMDO01029005.1:0-23136 GCA_007922755.1 Pedetes capensis
TATTCATTCATTTTTAAATGGTTGGGTAATACACACAAGCACACACACAAATAATATTCTCTAATATATGAAAAATATGTGAAATCATATTTCAGTGTGTCCATAAATAAAATTTTATTGGAATACAGCCCATCCATGACATCTGTTTTGAAACTGTAACAGCAAGGTTAAGCAGAGAAGCCTTTGGCTCAAGAAGCCTAAAATATTTGTTACCTGGCCCTTTGGAGAGGTTTGTCTACCTGAGGGCTGCATAGCAGAAGTGTTACGGAGAAAAATAAAGCAGGGAAATTAGACAGGGAGTAGGGCGGAGCAGTAGCGGGGCTGCAATTTCCCACAAGTGGTCATGTTAGATCTCATTAAGGAGAAGATATTTGAGCGAGTACTGTCTAAAGGCTGTCATGATAACCACACTACAAGCTGGCTACAAGCTGGAGACTAGGAAACTCTAGCAGTTCTTACCGAAATAGTCCAGCCAGTTCATCTCGCGTAGCGCCCTGGGGAGCCGTAGGACCTCGATGTTGTATAGGTTTTCCACCTCCTTGAGGAGGTTCTGCCTGTCTGACTCAATTTGCTTGATTCGTACTTGCACTGTGAGAGGGGCAGAGCCGACAGGACACGGGTGAGCAGAAGGGTGAATCTGTGCTGCCGGCGCCCCAACCCGCGAGCATCCCGCGATAGCCTCCGGTAGCCACGACTGCCTCGGGTAGCCACGACTTACCTTCACGGTCGAAGTCTTTAAGAAAGGAGGCGAGCTTCCGTTTCCGTAAAGAGTTGGTCTTGGCAGCCCGACTGCTCCCTCTCCTAGGAGCCATGGCCATTCGGTGAAGGCTGAAAAACGCGGGCGACTGAGCCACAAGGGGTTTTAGGGTGGAGGCAGCGGGAGGGAGAGCAAGCGGCAGCGAAGGGGTGGATAGGGTGGGCAGGAACCCTCTCTGGGGTCCAGACAAAGAAGTCGCTAAACACTTACCTGCGGGTTCCGAAGAAACGGCGGATAAAAACTTCCAAGGCTCAGCAAAGAGGAATGGGCGCTGCACATAACCGCCACCCAATTCAAACCTAACTGACACGGGTTGACGAATGCGACTTCGATGTCTTAGGACGATCCCACAACACCCAATCACAAGGAGGCTTCTCCTTCAAACAGCCAATTGACATGTAGGACTTCAGCTCCCAGAAGCCATTGTGGCTTGATGGCCTATTTTCACGACCCAGTCGTGGAGTGAACCCGAGGTTGCGCAAAAGGAACCATCGCTTTTGAGCATGCGCCGAGAAAGTGCATGGCGAGGTGGCAGTGCTGGTGGGTGCTGATATTTTGATTTCTTTGGTGTTAAGTTTTCCTGCTCGTTTAGGGACCGCACCTGGGAGCCTCAAAGAAAGGAGACAAGATACCTATTCTAGAAGCACGGATCTGAGGGAAGACAGGGGTTGGGCCCCGAGAATCTGCAGTCTGAAGCCGGAGACAGCCCTGTTCTGGAAGAGCCTCCTTCGAGGGATAAGTGAGGACACCCTTTCAGAGTGGTAGGCAAGGATCCTTTTTTTTTTTTTTTTTTTTTTTTTTTTTGCGGTACTGGGGGTTGAACCCAGAGCCTCGCACTTGCATGCTCTGCACGTGCTGGACCACTGAGCTGCACCCTCAGTCCATTTTTTTACTTTTTGAGACAGGGTCTCGCTAAGTTACACAGACTGGCTATAGTCTCGAACTTGCGATCCTCCTGCCTCTGCCTCCCGAGCCACTGGGATTACAGGGGATCCTTCTTCATACAGACACTTTGGAAAGCAAGACAGCGCCTGCAGGAGCTCCTGTCCGGAGGGACTTGGAGGCCAAGAGCTGGACCTCCCACGAGGTCGGAAATGATTCCTATCCTTGACCCAATACCTCCCTTTCATAGCTGGCTCTCTAAGCCTACTTTTTTGTTTGTTTTTTGTTTTCCCAACAGAAGATGGCTCAAGATCAGCCTTTGCTTGCTGTGCAGGAGGCCTTGAAGAAGTGCTTCCCTGCGGTGGAGGAGCAGCAGGGCCTGTGGCAGAGCACTCTGCGGGACTGCCAGCCCCTTCTGGCCTCTCTTGGCAACCTGGCAGAGCAGCTACAGGCCGCACAGAATCTACGCTTTGAGGATGTGCCAGCACTTCGGGCCTTCCCAGACCTACAGGAGCGACTGAAGCACAAGCAGCTGGCAGCTGGTGACATTGTCCTGGACAAGCTAGGGGAGAAGCTGTAAGGCGCTCCATGGCGCTCTTGACAGAAAGATCTTAAAACTGGGTGTTTTATAAATAGCTAGGTTGGATCAGAAGGGCATCATTCTCCTTAATTGAGATGGTGGTGTTTGGAGGCTGTGAGCCTTCTTTTCCTTCTGTTGCAGTGGGACCTCTGTCAAAAACCTATCTGCTGGTATTCCCTTTGTCAGAGGCGAGGCATGGTAGGGGTGGGCTTTGTAAAAATTACAAAAGCAGAAAAGTAAAGGAGTGAAGAAAGTATATTAGCCCTCCTCTATAGTTTTCTTTGGTAAAGGCAATGAGGAGCTGTATTTTAAGCAGTAGGTGCCAGAACTAAGGGTTTTACATACCTTACCTCATGTTGTTGTTGTTGTTAGGTGCTGTCGAGTCGGTATCCGACTCATAGCGACCCTCTGTACAACAGGGGAAACACTATTGTCAGTGCTTCTCTGCTGTTCATAGGGTTTTCAATGGCAGATTGATTTTTGGGAGGGGGTTGCCAGGTCCTTCTCCCAAGCCTACAGCTTCTGGTTTTCCTGGGCGGTCTCCCATCCAGGTACTAACCAGGCCTGACCCTGCTTAGCTTCCGAGATCTGACGGGATTGGATGCCACAGGGCTATGACTGCAGGCACCTTACCTCATAATATCTTTTTAATATTTTTGTGAGTTAACTTCACTTCGTTCTGTTTTCCAAGTGAGGAAACTGAGACTCAAGCAGATTGTCCCTGGTCACAATTAGTAAATAGCAGAGCTGGGATTGTATCTCAAGTGTGCCTGACAACAAAGCCAGAGCTCTTAACCACCACTTTGTTCTGCTGTGCATTGGTATCTGTGCCCAAGAGTCGCATGTCTCCTAGCTCTCTAATTTTTGCCTATTATTAGCCTCTTTAGTTCAAGTTATAGATTTTTACCCCCCAGTAGTGGAAACTGAATCCAGAGCCCTGTTTATACTAGACAAGCACTCTACTACTGAGCTATATCCCCAGTCCTTTTTAAATTTTTTATATTGAGAGAGGGTCTTTGTTGTCTCGGGTAGCCTTGAGTTTGCAATCCCCTAGCCTCAGCCTCCTGAATGGGTAGGATTACGGATGTGTGCCACCACACCCAGCTGGGTTATAGATTTTTGAGGTCAGAGGACACACAGGGCACGTGTGGCCTTTCCTTGACCCAGAACGAAAGAAATTTCAGTGTATAGCATCTGTGCCATAGACTAATAGGAAACTGTCATTTATACAAAATAGATTTTATTTTTTTGTACATTATACAAAGCAACATATATTAAGCACAGAATGCCAAGCACGGGATGCTATGAATACAACATTGAACCAGACTTAGTTCTTGTTCTTAGTTGAGTAAGAGAAAGACAATCGGTCAATTTAAATTGTTATATCATGTTCTAAGTGCAACCTGGGGCTGAGATTTAGCTCAGCTGGTAGAGTGCTGCGTTGCAGTCTCTGAGGTCCCGAGTTCAATTCCCAGCACCGCAAAAACAGAAGGGCCTGGCAATCCACTCTCATGGCAATCCCAAAACAGTCAGCCATCGAAAACCCTATGAAGGTCACTATGAGTCGGATACCGACTCGACGGCATCTAACAACAACAACAATAAGTGCAACCTGAGGAAAGAGGATGCCTCTGGGAGGAAGTATGTCAAAAAGCTGTTTAAGCTGGGTCAAGAGGTGGGTATGAGTTGTGTTGCATAGTGAATAGTGTAGCTGGAACAAGAGGATGATAAGAGATGATATTGGAGAGGTAAACCAGCTCATGAAGTTATGTATTAGCCATGTCGAGGAGCATATGATTCAAAGGTATGTCTCCTACTTTTGAGATTGAGAGGACTCTGTTGAGTGATGGAGGCAGAAATCCATAAGAACCTCCTGGTTCATCAACACAGTTTCTGTATAGGATAGCTCCTTTATCAGTTGTTGCTGTTAGATGCTTTGAAGTTGGGTCCACCTCAAAGCGACCCTGTGTACAACAGAACAAAACACTCCTGGACACTGTGACATGCCCGACATTATTGTCAGTGCTTCTCTGCTTTTCATCAGGTTTTCAATGGCAGATTGTTTCAGGAATGGATTGCAAGGTCCTTCTCACTAGCCTGCAGCACCTTATATTCCTGAGTGGTCTCCCATCCAAGGACCAACCAGGCCAACCCTGCTTAACTTCTGAGATCAGGTGGGATTGGATGCCAGGGTGCTATCACTACACACCCTTTATCAGTAGTAGCTATTTAAGGACTCCATGGGAATCTGTTATTCATAACAACCGAAAGGTAGAATCAATCCAAATGTTTATCATGAACAGATAAATGAACTATGGTAGGTCCATATAATGAAATATTATTCACCCATAAAAAGTAATTAAGAACCGACACATCCTACAATGTGAATGACCCTTGAAAACATGCTAAATGAAAGAAACCAGATGCAAAAAACAACATACCATATGATCACATTTCTATGAAATACCCAGAATAGGCAAATCTGTAGAGGTAAAAAGTAGATAAATGGTTGCCTTGGACTGAGGGAAAGAGGAGAATAGGGGAGTCACTACTAATGGATATACAGTTTCTTTTTGAGGTGATTAAAATATTCTAGAATTAGTAGTGGTGGTTGCACAATTTTGTGAATTTGAATATACAAAGAAACCATTAAGTTGTATACTTATTTTTTAAAAAAATAATAAACTTTGTATTTTAGAGAAGTTTTAGGTTCACAGCAAACTTGAGGGGAAAGTGCAGACCTTATACCCTTTAGCCCCACACATGTATAACTTCCTTTACTATCTATGTCCGGCACCACAGTGGTACCTTTGTTACCATAGATGAGTCTGTGTTGACATGTCATTACCTCTGGAAGTCCATAGTGTGTACACAGGGTTCACTCTTGGTTTTGTACATTCTATCGGTTTGAACAAATGTATAATGACATGTATATACCATTATAGTGTCATACAGAGTAGTTTCATTGTGGTTGTATACTTTTTTTTTTTTTTTTTTTTTTTAGACAGGGTTTCACTGTGTAGCCTAGGCTGGCCTCAAACTTACGATCCTCCTGTCTCAGCCTCCCAAGTGTTGAGATTACAGATGTGTGCCACCACTCCCCACACAGTCATGTACTTTTAAAGGGTGAATTTTATGGTCAGTGAAATGTATCTCAATTTTAAAAGGGGGTTCCTAGAGTGTAGCTCAGTTGTAGAATACCTTCCTGGCATATCTAAGGCTCTAGGTTCAATCCCTGGTAATGGGTGAGGGGACATCCAGAAACTCCCTGTGAAAGCCTGTCTCCCAAGAGGCACCTGGTTTACTCAAGCTCAGTGGTTTTCAGGCTTTTGCCCTTGATCTACAGAAAGAAATACATTTTATATCATAATCCACACACGCACAGCGTGCAGCTGTACCACTGGGGCGTCTGAGCCTGTCAGATCTCAGAAGCTAAGCAGGGTCTGGCCTGGTTAGTACTTGGATGGGGGATTTCTTGGCAACACCAGGTGCTGTAGGTGTGGGAGAAGGACCAGGTAACTCATTCCCAAAAGCAATCAGCCATCAAAAGCCCTATGAATAGCAGAGAAGCACTAACAATACTGTTTTGCCTGTTCTACATAGGGTTGCTATGAGTCAGACACTGGCTCGATGTCACCTATCAACAATAACAACAACACACACACGTGCATACATGTATAACTGAAATATCCCACAAAACAATACAAGAAGTGTTATGCCCTGATATTTTGTTTTTTCTTTTTCTTTTCTTTTCTTTTTTTTTGAAATACTGGTCACAGCCCACAAATAAGTAGGACCCACAGTATGGAAAATAGTATTTCAGAAGGTCAAGTATTTTGTGAACTTTTATTTCAGTGGATTACATATTTGTGTGGGGGTGTTGGGTTGTTGCTCTTTTTTTCATTGTGAATCATGGTCAAACTTGAAAAAAAATTTTTTGAAGCCAGGCACTGTGGCACATGCTTGTAATCCCAGCGATTCGGGAGGCAGAGACAGGAGGATCACAAGTTTGAGACCAGAGGCAGTCTGCATAATTTAGCGAGACCCTGTCTCAAAAAATTAAAAAAAAAGTGGGCTGGGGTGCAGCTCAGTGATTCAGCACTTGCAAACCATGCAAACACGAGGCCCTGAGTTCAACCCCCAGTACTGAAAAAAAAAAAGAAAAAGAAAAAAAGACAGAAAAATTAACATGCAGTTTAATGGGTTTCACAATCACCTCTTCATATAGTTGTGTACTTTGGTCTTACCTCCTCTTTATCCTCCCAGTTCCTCCTTCTCCCACTTTTGCTTCCCCCTTCTTGATAATCCCCCTCTTAATTTTAATGGTCAAACATTTTTGAAAGCTACAGTTCTAGACTAAGGAGTGCTTTGTCCTTTAAAAAGTTATAGCCTTTGTCTTGATGGTTGAATCCCTTGGAGTCACCAGTAAAATACTAATACTTACCATAAGCTGGATACTACCCTAAGCACTTTACACATATTATTGCATTTAATCTTTACAGTCACCCTTTTCATTCGTTCATTCATTCATTAGCTTATAGAATAAATTTTTTTCTATGTGCTAGTCTCTCTGTTAGATACTTAAGTAGTACAGTGAGCAAACTGACCGTTTTTATACATGCAGGAAAGTAATTAACTTTCATAATGTCTACAGTAGTCTGTGCATCTGGAGTGCATACTTTACCATTCATGAATTTGCCAGGAAGCCTGAGGCAGGAGGGTTGCAAGTTCCAGGCCAGCCTGTACTGCATAATAAGATCCTGTCTTGAAAACTAAAACAAACCATAAATAAATAAATAATCTGCTAGGAACAGTGCTAGAGCACATGTGGCTAGTATTGGTTTGTTACCTCATTTTCCTCTTTCTTTCCTTATACATGGTATGAGATTATGAACATTTGCTGTCCCCTTGGTATTTACTTTCTTAGGCAACTGGGCTTATTCCACAGCCTTCAGAGCCATATAATTTCTTCAGCCTCTCCGTTGTTAAGTCAATTCTTGATTCTTGAGCTACCCCTACCTCCAAGATACTATTGGCAATTTCCTTAGATTATAGTCTCAGGGGTGGTTTTTCTGTGGGGGGTTATTAAGCAATATTGTCATGACTAGGAGAAGGGGGAGCATAACTTACCCTTGTGACTTAGTGGATAAAGGCCAGGTATTCTGTGAAAAAACCTACAATACACAGGGCAGCCCTCCCCAGCACAGAATCATCAGATCCAAAATGCCAGTAATTCCAAGGCTGAGAAGCTTACCTCCCACCTTTCTCATGATAAATTGCCTAACGTCAGATTCTTTCCCACAGAGCTACCCTCCTCAAGGTGCGTGACACTGTCAGCAACCATGTGGAGCAAGTGTTTCAGGCTTATGAGCAACACGCAGACAAAGTTGGCATTGATGCTGTCCTACAGCCCTCAGTTGTGAGCCCCTCTGTGGCTGACATGTTGGAATGGTTGCAGGACATTGAGAGACATTATCGAAGTTCATATCCTTTGCATATATTCCAGATAGTGTCTGGAGCTGTTTCAAGAAGTCTTTGTCATTTCAGTTTTTCAAGATTAGAAAACCGTATAGTTAGCTGGGCATGATGGTGCACAGCTGTAATCCCAGCATTTGGAAGGCTGAGGCAGGAAGATTGCTGGCCAGCCTGGGCTACATAGTGAGACCCCATCTCAAAAAAAGAAGAAAACAGACTGGGCACTGTGGTGCATACCTGTAATCTCAGTATTTGGGAGGCTGAGGCAGGAGGATTGTAAGAGGCAGCCTGCACAGTTTAGTGAGACCTTGTCTCAAGATAGGAAAAGGGGAGCCTGGAGGACAAGTTGAACTCCTCAATCTAGTCCTCAAATTCAGCCCCCTTTTCCTTTAGTTCTAGAATCAACACTGTTCAGTAACCCTCTCTGTTTTCTGTATTAATTACAGCAGTAGTAGTGGTGGTGTTAGTAGTGGTAGTAGTGACGGCAGCAATGGCAGAGATGGCACTGACATTACTGAGCACTTACTGTGTGCTAGACTGTTTACCCAGGCTCTGATCAAGCCCTTTGATTCTGTTTCCCTGGTGCTTTTATGGTCATGGTCCTCATAACTGCATTTAAATGAATGATAGATGACACTCTAACAGTAGTCCTGCAAGATTGTATCACCTGGTAATGTCATAGTTTTCTTACTTTGTGTAAGTACTTCCTATAATGTTCACATAGGCTGAAATCACTGACAATCCATTTCTCAGAACGTATCTCCATCATTAGGTGATGCGTGACTATTTTTCTTCTCTTCCTCCTCCCTCTCTTGTAAGATAGAGTCTCACTATGTAGGCCAAGCTGGCCTTGAACTTGCAATCCTCTTGCCTTTGCCTCCCAAGTGCTGGGATTACAGGTGTGCACCATCACACCCAGCTCTGTATTTTTCTTTATTCCCTCTGCCACTGCCATAGTTTCTCACTTAGACTCTTAATCGTATGTAGCCTCTTTTCCCCTCTAAGCTATCTGATTAATGTCCATAGCCTGTCTGTCTCTAGAAGTCTGGTTCTGATCAGGCTACTGATATAGCAATTGTTGGTGGCTTCTGTTACCTGTAGGATAAGGCTTGGGATCGCTACCTTAGTCCCCAGTGTTTTCTGCGTTCCTGTTCAACTCCTCTTTTCAACCACCTTTCCTACTCTACACATGCCAGCCATGCTGGAAGGTTTGCTTTTCCCTGAATCGACTCCATGCTTCCTCACTCCCCTGCCTTTGGTTCTGCATTTCCTATCAGCTAAAATGTTCCTGCTAACCTCTAAGGTATGTGTATTCACCCTTTGAACCTCTACTGAATGCTATATTTCGTGTCATTTTGCTGCTTTTCATCTTCTGTTTTTGTCTTCCCTGTGCTGAGATCCTTGGTTTCAGGGACATTGCTTGGTTCCTTTCTCCCAGTAACATCAAGCCAAGTAAAGAGTTGTTTAGGAAATATTTGTGGCATGGGTGAATCCTGCCCACCTGGTAAAATGTGATGATGGCTGTAGTTTCATTTTATAGCTCCCCATAGTTCTCATCATAGTACATTTGTCCTCCACTAGATTTCATTTTCTTTTTGACCAGTCCTTAACTTCTGGGAAGGTACCTGAAGAGGAAGTACCTCCTCTCCTCAATCCAGTGGGGAGACTTGGCAGGTATCCAAGCATTGCCCAAAGCCTGGGACCAAATTTCAGAAGACGAGCACCAAGACCTTGTGCAAGGTACTGGCTTTTGTAAATTACTTCACGCCTCCTTTTTCCTGTGGCTCATCTCTATGGAGGCAATAGATAGATGACCTAGGTGTTCCTTTGTGTCTTTAAAATTATGATATTCTGTGTTCTCTAGAGAGGTGATATGCCAGTTTTTCTCTCTTCCTATTCCAGATATCTTACTGAATGTTTCCTTCTTCCTGGAAGAGTGATTATTTGGAGACCTGGAGCATAACAATTGAAGACTGACATTGTTGTACCCTGATATTTCTAAAAAACATCAGCATAGTAACCTGACATATTTGAGGTATTGATGCCCAGAACCTCAGACTGGGTCTTGGAATGACTGGTGGTAGATATCTCTGGGGCTTCTCTATGCCAGGTCAGGGCGAGGGTACATGGGCTTGCCCCCTCCTGTGGCTGAGGGAAGTGGATGGAGATCGCAGGAAAGGGACAGTATCCATCTCCATCATAAGGCCCAATGTAGTAGGGAAGGAAAAGACAGGAGGTAAAAGGCAACAGCTGCTCTGGCATCATCTGAAGCACCATGGCTGGGTTGGTACCAGCTCCTGGTTTTATGTGTCAATACCTGACTCCTTGACGATTTAAAGAAATGTTTGGGTCTAGGGAGTGTAGTTCAGTGGTAGAGAGCATGTTTGGCATCCATGAAGCCCTGGATTCAGTCAGCAGTGTGCGTGTACGGCACATACACACACACACACACACACACACACACACACAAAGGAAAAAAGAAGAGGGTGATGTTGATGTAAAATATTTAAAAATGTTTGATGGATCACTTTAGCTTATCAAGCAAATGTCCCTTTCCAGAGTCTGCCACTAGGGGGAGATGGTGCAGCATGAATCATTCTGAATGCTTTGTCTTTGAGAGGGTTCCCATAGTGTTGTTACCGTATGAAAGGAAGTTACTGGGAATAGTGAGAGTCACAGTGTTTGGCCACAGCTGGCTTTGTACCTGCCACATGCTTCTAAGTTTGGAAAGACTGCACGATGAGAGAGCACCAGCCCAGAACAGGTGATAAGGTACCTTTGGGAGGCCCTGCGTCTTCATCTATGCAGTGACTGTGTTCTTTCAGAGCCTTCAGCTTCCCAGATGCTTGTAGAAATCCAGGTCACTACAATGGAATACTACTACTCAGCAATCAAAAAAATGAAATAATGTCATTTGCCGCAAAATGGATGGAATTGGAGAAAATTATTTTAAGTGAATGAACACAAGCCCAAAAAGAGAAATACCACATGTTCTCACTTATATGTGGGAGTCACATGTGGGAATCAAAATTAAAAGAAGGAAAAAATCCTATACAGAAATCAGAACATAATAAAAAGTTCATGTAAACTTTGCAGAGAAGGGACAATTTAAGGAGCTAAAAGGAAGGAGGGATCTAGCAAAAGAAAAAAATGATAGGAGAAGAAAGAAGGGAGAGCAGGAACAAGAAGGAGGAGGAATGAGAGAGAGGGCAACCTCAAAGTAAACACTCCAACTTTAATAGTTTGGGAAATAATTATAATACCAATTAATGGTAATAATACAAATGGGCTAGAAAATTCATGTAATATTACTGAATTGTAAAAAGATAGATCACTACAGAAAAAGTTTCAACCTTAAACATAATTGGGATCCAAGGATATATAGAAAAATATTCCCACAGAAGGACATGAAAGTGGAAGAGAGGCCTTTGGTCAAGGGGATGAGGGGATGGAATGGGGGGAGGAAGTGCGCATATCTGTAATCCCAGCTGCTAGGGAGCCACAGGCAGGAGGATTACAAATTCGAGACCAGAGGTAGTCTGCATAATTTAGACCCTGTCTCAAAAGCTAAAAAAAAAAAATGGACTGGGGATGCAGCTCAGTGGTCTAGCACTTGCAAAGCATGCAAATGCAAGGCCCTGGGTTCAACCCCTAGTACCGCAAAAGAAAGAAAAAAAAGAAAGAAAGAAATCCAGGTCACTCATGTAAAAGTGCTTAATAAAAAATATGGCTAGTTTTCAAAATGAAAATGCCTTTTTTTTCTTATGCTTTAAAAAAAATTATGGGAGCCAGGCGCAGTGGCACTTGCACATCCCAGCAACTCAGGAGGCAGAGGTAGGAGGATCATGAGTTTGAGGCCAGGGGTAGCCTGCATAACTTAGTGAGACCTTGACTCAAAATAAACAAAGAGGGGGTTGGAGGTGCAGCCCACTGATAGAGCACTTGCAAAATATGTGTGAGGGCCTGGCCTAAACCGCTGAGTACCACTAAATAAATAAATAAATAAATAAATAAATAAATAATTGTAGGAAAAAATTTAAATGTAGAAAAGTATAATGCAATCAAAGACATTTTGATATATATCATTTCAGGGTCCAATCACAAGCTTTTTTAAAAAAAATAAATATGAGCCAGGTTCATAGCACACGCCTGTAATCCCAGTTACTTGGGACATTAAGGAGGATTACTAGTTCAAGGCCAGAGGCAGCCTGTGTAACTTAGCAAGACACTGTTTCATAAATAATAAATAAATAAATACGGGGTTAGGGATGCATTTCCGTGATGGAGCACTTACCTAGCATGTTTGAGGCCCTGAGTTCAACCCTCTAGTGTTAAAAAAAATTGGTATTATTGATACATACTGTTAAATGGTCTTTAAAAAAAGCTTTATATCATGGCCATCTTTTCATGTCTGTAAATATAGCTTAACAACTATATACCATTATATGTATTATATGTTGTTGTTGTTGTTAGGTGCCGTCGAGTCGGTATCTGACTCATAGTGACCCTCATAGGGTTTTCAATGGCTGACTATTTCGGGATTGCCTTGGGAGTGGATTGCCAGGCCCTTCTCCCATTTTTGCGGTGCTGGGAATTGAACTTGGGGCCTCAGAGACTGCAGCACAGTGCTCTATCCACTGAACTAAATCCCAGCCCTATGTATTATATACACTTTTGTAAATGCATTCTCACATTTTACATTTTCTCTTACCTTTTACACTGTTTTCCAGATCTTCATGATTTTTCTGTCTATAAAATATACTCTGAAAAATTAAAATATTACATAGAAATATGCCATTGTCCACTTTATAGATAACTGTTGGGTTTAGCTCACTTGGTAAAGTGTTTGCCCTGCACACTCTAAGGCACTAGGTTCGAATCCCAGCACGGCAAAAATGGGAGAAGGACCTGGTAGCAAACTCCCAAAGCAGTCAGAAATTAAAAACCCTATGAATAGCACAGAAGCACTGACACAGTGCCGGGCATGGCACAGTGTTGAGTGTTTCGTTCTGTTGTACACAGGGTCGCTATGAGTCAGACTCAACTCAATGGCACCTAACAACAAATTACTAATAAAATGGTGTGTATTCCAAGAATTCAAAAAAACCTATCATATGCATAGTATTGCAAATAAAACACCTGAGAAGACATTTGGGTATAGTCTTATGATGGGCTCTGGGGACAGAGATAAAAGAGAGCCCCTGGATGGGTTACAGTTCCATCAGGGAAAGATTTAAATCAGTGTTTTCCAAACTTTAATGTGCATATAAATCACTAGTATCTTGTTTAAATTTAGAATCTCATTCTGTAGGTCTGGGATGGGGCCCAAGATTCTGCATTTCTAATGAGGTCCTGGGTTATGTTAATGCTGATGGTCCAAGGATCAGACTTGAGTTGTAGAGATTTAAACTGTAATAAAGTAATAAAAGAGTTATAACTGCAGTAAAAATGAGTGTTGTGGAAGAAGAGAGGTGCCAACTAACTGCTGTGGGATTACTTCATGGCAATAATGCCCTGTGAATTACCCCTGAGGGGACTTTTACTTTGGGCTGGGAGAGGGGTATAGGGCATTCCATGCCCAAGGGACAGTCTATGCAAAAGGCAGCATTTGATGAAGAGTGGAAACTTAGTAAAAATTTGTATGTCAGGCACTGTACTTACAGCTTTTACTCCCATATTGTTGTTAGGTGCTATTGAGTCAGGTCCAACTCATAGGGACCCTTATAGGGTTTTCAAGGGCTGATTGTCCAATTCACTCCCTAGAACTGGTAAATATTAACAGTTCGGTATAGTAAGTAAATAGAGTTCATAGAATGACAAAAGAATGGCAGGAAATGGGTCTGTAAGAATAGGCTGGAACCAGATTGTGGAGAGCCCTGATCCCTGCCCACAAGAGTTTATATTTTGTTCTACAAATGGAAGTTGTTCTGTGTGTGTGTGTGTGTGCAGTCATGCACCACATAACATTGTAGTCAATGAAGGCCCACATATATGAGGGGGCCCCCCATAAGATGATGTTGCCTGGTGATATTCTAGCCATCTTAGTTTGTGTAAATATACTCTATGATCTTCACCCAGCAAAATCGCCTAATGATGCATTTCTCAAATATCCCTGTTAATCATGCACAACTCTATATGTCTTGTTTGTGTATAAAAAAGCTGCTTAAGCTCTTCTCATTGAAAGAAATAATGACTAAATAGAAACAAGTATGTTTATGGTGCTTAGTAACAACTATTAAGTATAATCCTTTTCATTTTCCTCCCTCTTAGCTATTTCTTCTGCTATTAAGATACCATTCTTTTAATTATTCTTTTTAAGTTGAAAATAAGTTGTTTGAATGTTGTTGTTAGGTGCTGTCATGTCGTGTCTGACTCATAGTGACCCTCATAGGATTTTCAGTGGCTGATTGTTTCAGAATTGCCTTGGGAGTGGATTGCCAGGCCCTTCTCCCATTTTTGTGGTGCTGGGAATTGAACCCAGGACCTCAGAGACTGCAGAGCAACACTCTACCAACTGAGCTAAATCCTAGCCCTAGTTTTTGAATAAGGTATACATATTGTTGTTGTTAGGGCTGGGATTTAGCTCAGTTGGTAGAGTGCTGCGCTGCAGTCTCTGAGGTCCCGAGTTCAATTCCCAGTACCACAAAAATGGGAGAAGGACCTGGCAATCCACCCCCAAGGCAATCCCGAAACAGTCTGCCATTGAAAACCCTATGAGGGTCACTATGAGTCGGATACCGACTCGAAGGCACCTAACAACAACAGTCTAGTTGTTGTTAGCAACCCTCATAGAATTTTCAATGGCTGATTGCTTCAGGAGTGGATTGCCACATCTTTCTCCCATTTTTGCAGCACTGGAGATTGAACTGAGGGCCTTAGCACAGGTGGGTGCTCTACCAACTGAGCTAAACCCCAGCCCAAGGTATATATATATATATATATATATATATATATATATATATATATATATAAAGTCTAAAAGGTATAAAAGCATATTCAGTGAAAAATCCTCCTCCCTCAGCTACTCAGTTCCCTTCTCTGGAGGCTGCCAATATTAAATGCTTCCAATGTACCCTGTGTAAATGTGGTGGCAGGTATCCTCTAAGGTAGCCCCAATGATCTCACCCTTAGTATTTGTGCCCTTCTGAACTCCCCTCCCCGTCAGTGTAGGCTGGCTTACAGATTTGCTTCTAATGAATAGCATGCTGCAAAGGGTGGATGTCACTTCCCTGAAAACATATTATGAAAAAAATACTGCAGCTTTCATGTTGGGTGCTATCTTTCTCTCTGTCTTGGTATATCCACCCTGGGGGACATCACCTGGGAAACTACGAGGTGGCTCTGTGGAGAAGTGCACGTGAAAGGCTAATGCCTGCCAACACTATGTGAAGGAAATTGGAAGCAGATCCCTTCCGTCCCCTAACTGAGCCTTCAAATGGGTCCACAGCCCCAGCAACCACACAAGGCCCCCAGCCAAAGTCAGCCAGCTGAGCTATACCTGGGTTCCTGGCCCATACAAACTGAGAGTAACTGTCAATAGGATTGGAGGTAATTTTTTTTCCCACAGCAATACATAATTGATACAACAAACATGTTTTTGTGGTTTATTCCTTTAATGGGGATAGTAACATACTATATACCCAGTTTAGCACCTTGTTTTTTCCACTTAGTGTATCTTGGAGTTTGTTCTATATGAATACATAAAGAGTGTTTTTCAATTTCCCGGCATGGTGGTGCATGCTTGCAATCTTAGTAACTCAGGAGACAGAGGCAGGAGGATCTCAAATTTGAGGCCAGAGGGAGCCTGCATAATTCAGCAAGACCTTGACTCAAAATAAAAATTATAAAGGGGTTGGGGGTGTGTCTCAGTAGTAGAGCACTTGCAAGGTATTAATGAGGCTCTGGGTTCAACCTTCAAGTACCACCAAAACAAAAAACAAAACAAAAAAACAGTTACATAGTTTGCTGTTGTGTGTGTATGTCATAATCAGCTGAACTGACCCCTTACTGAAGGACATTTAGGTTGTTTGCAAAGTCTTATTTATTGGCTTTTTGGCAGCTGTACATGAAGTCCCATCCCTACTCATTATGCTGTTTCTCACTCAGAATTTTTTATTCTTTTTCGGCAATGCTGGAGATTGAACTCCGGGCTTCACACACGTTAGGCATGCAAGCACTCTACCACTGAGCCACATCCGAGGCTCAGAACTTTGCATTTAGCAAATCCTACTTCCCCTACCCAAAAAATAAATTCTGCTGGTGTTTTTATGGAATCAAATCTATGAACTAATTTCAGGAGGCTCACCACAGTGGGAACGCCTATGACACTCATGTAGGTCTGCCCTGGCTTATGGTCTGAGAGGTCTTCTGTTTCCTTCTATTGAGTCAGAACCCCTGCTCTATCACTGTGAGATACAATCTACTGGGATAAAATGAATTTTGGTTTCTCCCCTGTCCCTCTCCCTTCCACATTGGAAAATCACCTTAAGATACTTCTGTCAGAGTAAGAGTTGTCCCAAACAAGTGGGCTGCCTGGGCTCTAAAAATAATGGCTCTTGCCTGCCCGAGATGATTCCAGGCATTATGGTGACTACTATGTCTGATTGCAATCAAGATGGGAGAAGCCAGGTACTTTCCAACCTACGCAAGCACTGGATCTTTTATAATTCCTTTTCCTTATGAGAAGAGAGGGCTAATGCACATTTGGAGGAACAGGTTTAGGGAAGAGGACAAGGAACATGTGTTGATAACTCAGGGGAAAGCCTGCTGCATTGCACCTCACCTAGACCTTGAGGTCAAGCCTCTGCTCAACCTCTTACTAGCCTGTAACCTTGGGCAACTGATTTCCCCTTGCTAAGTCTCAGTTTCCTCATCTGTATAATGGAAAGGATATGTCCTTATAGAGTTGTAAGGTTCACACGAAAACAAATGTAAGGGATTTTGGTAAATTTATAAACATTCAAGGGATTAAAGTTCACTTAAGATTTATAGAGTCACTAAATACATAACTCTGTGCTATGCTCTATTTTTGAGACGTGATCTCACTATGTAGTCAAGGCTGGACTGGAATTTCCTATGGAGACCAAGCTGTCCTCAAATTTGAGATCCTCCTGCTTCTACCTCCCAAGAGCTGGGATTACAGCTGTGCACCACCATCCCTGACTTGTGCTATGCTCTTTAATATCTCTTCTCCCTCTCTTTTTTTTTCTCCAGCACTTTGCAAGCACTCTAGCACTGGGCTACACTCTCAGCCCCGTTTTTCATTTTTTATCTTGAGAGAGGGTCTCTCTAAGTTGCACAGGCTGCCTCTGGCCTCAAATTTGTGATCCTCCTGTCTCTGCCTCCCAGTTTGCTGGGATTACAGGTGTGTGCCACTGCACATGGCTTTCCTTTGTTTCATTTTTTAAAAATATCTTTTTAATCCCTAACAAATATTGAAACAAGATGTACAACTAGAGTGCTCCTGGGAAGCAAGGATGGCTAAACTGCATCTTACATCTTACATATTTTGGACATGTTGTCAGGAGGGAACAATCCCTGGAAAAGGACATCATTTTTAGGAGAGTAGCAGGTCAGCAAAAAAAGGAAGACCCTCAACTAGATGGAGTCACACGGTGGCTGCAACAATGGGCATAAACATAAAAAAAATAATGTGCCTGGCACAGTGTTGGGGAGTGTTTCGTTCTTTTGTACGTACGGTTGCTATGAGTTGAATCTGACTCAATGGCACCTGACAACAACAACAGTGCTTACCTCCATTACTGAGATGGGGACAATGAGTTTTCTGAGTGCCCGTATCTTTTCATTGACATTGCCAGAATTTGCACTATGGTCTTCTTGGTTCTAATGAGAGGGTCTTTCCTCCATACCACTGTCCTCTTCCTGCTACAGAAGGCAAGAGCATGCCTAACACCTACCTAGGGCTTCTGAATGCCTAGCCCTGTACAGGATGTGGGTCCTTTAGTACAGAGCTACCCTCATCTGACTTGGCAGTAGCACATGAAGCATCCAAGCCTCTCCCTGGGCAGCTGCAAACTTGCCAGTTACCCTCCCTTCTGATCCCATAGCCAAGAGTGTTGGAGTGGATCCTGGGGCTGCCTGCCAGACCCTTACATGTTGCCCTTCATACCAGGGCCAGGGAGGAGAAAGCCAGTCCTTCTCCAGGAATGACAGGGGTGACCCCTTCCAGGTAGTCACCCTCCTCCCCATCATTCCTGGAAGGGTCCTCCTTGGCTTCTGCATAGTACAAAGGAAATTCATTTTCCTGAGACTGGTGCCTGGCAGAACATGATATAGGCCCGGTGCAGAGATGCTGATTCACATGCATGAGGATGGGGTAGGCATCTACGTTCTTAACAAGGACCTCTCAGTCCATTGCAGTCACTCTTTTCTTCTCCCTAGTCCTGAGGAAAGACAGTTTGCAAAGAGAGGGATGGCTGGGTAGTGTAGCCCCAAAGGTTGCCCTTCTTTGGGGGAGAAGCTGGCTTTTACACAACTTCATTGTACCTCTTCTCAGTTGCTTCCCAGCACCTAGCTAGTCCTCACTTCCAACAAGCGGCTCAGCATTGTTCCCCTAGACCTTCTGTACATGCTGTACGGAGTGGGGCAGTAATAACTTACACTTGCCACACCACATTCATCCATTCCGAGGCTTGCCTGTGTGCCCAATACAGAACTGATCACCGGTCATCCAAAGGTAGGTAAGTAGCAAGTACACATCTAGGAAGGCAGGCAGTTATGCAAGCCCACTGTGAGATGTGTCATGAATGATGTACGTGCCGGGCAAAGCTGATTCTTTTTCTGGGAGGTGAGGACAGGGAATGTGTGACTAGATTCGGAGCAAGAATCTTCCCTCGGTGTTTGGTAGCCCATCTGCCGTCCTGTGAGCGGGCAGCAACCCCCTGTGCTTCGGCTCTTCTGATTCAAACACATGGAGCAGTTCCTAATTTGAACAGAGAGCCCAGACTAATAAATCTACCACTCAATTGCAATCCCCACAGTGCATTTATAGGCAGCAGCTGACTTTTATCAGCTAGTTTGTTCCTTCATATAAGCGGAGTTTTATGAGGGTCTCCTGAGCTGGCTTGTAACGTGATGAAACGTCTGCAAAACTCAACCATAAATCCGCAGCACCTGCCAAGTGGAGGATGCTGTTTTCCAGGCACAGTTCATCTAGCTGGCGGCTCTGTCCTCTTGCCCAGTTTGCATTTTTGCACTTGTCTCTTTAAACTTGGATTTGTTTTTCAGCTCTCTGTGGCCTCTTTAAAAGCAACTGAAAAATGAGGGATAGGAAAAAGGGACTAGAAAGTTACATCTGTGCTAAAAATTACCCAAGACTTATGTTGTTCTGAAAGCTATTTTTTGTTTGTTTGTTTTTGTTTGTTTTTGTAGTACTTGGGGGTTGAGCCCAGGGCCTTGCACATACTGTGCAAGTGCTCTACCCCTACTTTGCAAGTGCTCTACCCCTGGGCTGTACCCACAACCCATTTTTTATTTTTATTTTGAGACAAGGTCTTGGTAAATTATGCACGCTGCCTCCTCCTCCCGCATCACTGGGATTATATGTGTATACCACTGCCTCTGGCTGAAAGCTGGTTTTGATCCCACCGCTAAAACAGACATCAGGCTTCTCACCCACAGGAACCCCAGGCTGGGGTCCTGGAGGACAGTGCCATCCAAGCCCATTATTATTTCTTTGATTCTTTCTGGGCTGTCACTCTTTTTCCTCGCCAAAGGCTCTTCCCCTTAGTTGTCAGTTCAGTAAATTAAAGGAACAGCTCCAGAGGCCTCTTTCCAAGATGGCCTCCAAGCATAACATCCCTTCTCAGCAGTGAGAGCTCCCCCAGTGCAGAGATGAAGTGTACCTAGCCTTCCACCTCCTAATCGGGTAAGACCTGCACTCTGAGAGGTGTTGGCTGAGGTATATCTGGCACCAGCGAAAGCGACCAGAGTCTCCATGGAACATGCTGTCAGTCTAGGAAAGTTTGACCATGGCTTCAGCCTGTGCCTCCAAGTTATTAGTCTTTGTATTTATGGGTTCTCTTCATTTAGGTCAGTAGACCATGAGGCCTGAAGACCCCTGTGGCTGACCTCCAGATGGCCTCATCCCTTGCTTATGTTCAGGGCTGGTTTCATGGGCACCGTGACTTGTGCTTACAAAGGTCTCTAAGCTTAGTTTCTAATGCCCTGCTGTTATTCTCTTGAAATTTGAAATCATTTTTTAACAGGGGACCAGATTAGGTAAACAATGTTGCCAGTCGTGCTCTGCTTCACTCTGGTCCAACTGCATGTAGCTAGCAGCCCCAGAGCGGTGAGCAGATCCTTTCTCCTCCAAATCCATGTCCTAGCCTATGCAGAGCAGGTCACTTGACTGTTAATGAGGAATCTGGCCTTGCCCCACTCCCAAAGGCTCCCTCGTGCCCAGGTCTCTGGTTATAGGCAATCCCTATTGTGTGAGAGGCCCTGTCTTCTCTACAGGCTCTATTGAGGTTCCTGTCCATCTGAACTTGTCATCAGCAGCTGCACCTGGCCCCATCTTATCACCTTCCAGAAAAAGACTTTTGGTCTGTGCACAAGTTTGGAGGAACCTGACTGTCTCTATGGAGGGACTGGGGTCTCTACTAGAGAAACAGCCCCTGACCCCCTACTTCCACCTCAAAGGCAAGACACTGTTCCCTGCTGTCGAAAAAGAGACCCATCTTATTTTTCCAAGCCCAGTTCAAACACTATCTACACCACGGTGACTTTTCTTAATCCCCTGGTCATATAACCCTTCCTTTCTCAGCCTGTTCCCTGCATTGCTCTATCACTTTGTTTTCTTTTTCTCGCCCATCCTTACCTCCCTACCAGCTCAGTGAGAGGATCCACCCATCTAGGAATTGAATCAAGTGGTAAAAATGGCACAGAAGGCCCAGTGGGGAGAAGGTGGATCCTGCTCTACCTGGCTGAGGTGGTGCAGGGGGTGGTGATGAACTTTGACAAAACTGGTAGCTGCTATGTCCTCCAGTGTCACGGAGGGATCATGAGCTTTGGCATAACCCTGGTTCTCCCACCCAGGACTGGCTCGTGGGCTTTACCTCTCTTACCTATAAAATGAGGAGTGTAATACCTTACTCACTGGGGTATTGTGAAAATCAAATGAGCTAATTCATTCAAAGCATGAGGACAAGGTCCAGCATCCAGTAGGTTAGTAATTAGTTGAAGGTTTTATCTTCCCTCTGGAGGAGGACTTGGGGCTGAGGTCCATCTCCTCCTCTCTCAGGTATCTGCTGGGCCAAGAGTGTGATCGCTACCTGTGTGAAGTGAACAGATGATGGAAGTGAAGGGCAAGAGAGGACCCCACCCCTACCCACCTCTGCATCCCAGTGGCAATGGCCCCAGGCCAGGCTGGGCAGAGCATCCTCCCCACCCCAACCCCACATGCTGGAAGACAGTTCCACCCAGCATTGCCACACTGGCGGAAGTGGTGGCTGCCATTCCAGCCAAACCCCAGGACTGTGGCGACAGCCCTGACTGAGCCCAGCCACCACATCAAGGACCAGCTCCACCCTCCTCTCCACACCCCTCCCACCTCAGGCTTCCCAGAGAATCTGGGGCGGAACCTCTCTTGGGGCTGGGTAGGCCGAGGCCCCCTGTGGCTGCTGTGTGTGTGGAGAAAGTCCTGGGCAGGGAGTCGGACATCTGGGTTCTTGACCCAACTCTGCCTGTTAGCCACACAGATCTGCCCATGTGACCTGACCTTTCCAGACCCAGAGTCTTCATTTTTTAAAAAAGGAAACATAAAAAGGGCTTGTAGGCAAAAATTTTTACTTCATAGGCTGCTGCAAAAAAGAGAAGGGGTAACATACATAAAAGAACTTTAAATCATATTATACAAATGTGAGTGGTTTTCTTCTGAGAAGCGCAGGTGGCATGGGAGGAAGGCGGCTTTGGGAGCTGATGAGACACTACAGCTGCATTTACCAAGCCCTTCCTCTGCCTCAGGCTATGCCTAATGTATGTGTGTCCATTACAACTTGATCCAGTGTACTCTTTCCTTGTTTTACACAAAAGGATGCCAACTAGGAAGGGTCAAGTGACTTCTAATCTCTCTGTGCCTCAGTTTCCTCTCCTGTGCAATGGGGGAATTACCCCCTGAGAGAACCCCTGGAAGGCAGCGAGCCCCATTGTGGAAAGCACTCGGCACAGTGCTGGGCACATTCTTTTTTTTTTTTTTTTTTTTTTTGCAGTACTGGGGGTTGAACCCAGGGCCTCGGGCTTGCATGCTTTGCAAGTGCTATACCACTGTGCTGCCCACCCCCATGCAGCACATTTCTTTACTTTTTGAGACAGGGTCTCACTAAATTATGCAGACTGCTTCTGATCTTGAACTTGCGATCCTCTTGCCTCCACCTCCTGAGCTGCTGGGATGGAAGACGTGTGCCACTGTGCCCGGTTTGCTGGGCACATTCTTATCTGTTGCTCAGAGCCTGCAGCCACTGACTGAGAGGTGCCCTGTCTCAAGAGCTGGATGGTGCTGGATGGATGGGTTGGATGGTGGCTGACTCCATCTTGCCTGAGGATCAGTTGTTCCCAGCACTGGTCTGAGGTCTCCTAAAGTGACAGGGTTTTGGTGGTGGCTCAGTTTGGGAAACACCACCCAGGTAGGGACATAGGTGTGTCATTTCCTGGCTACACTTTAGATGTGAGGCAGGTGATATGAGCCTCCCTCTGCCCAGGGAAAGGTAAGGACAAGCCTCGTTTCCACCTGTGTATGTGGAAATCTTCATTCCCCAAGAGTTGCCAAAGCACCTGAATTGGGCATTACAGCACAGGGAATTGTCCCCAGGGCAGCCCTGCAGATGTGCCTGTGACAGTAACCAGTGCCACCTGTGCCAGCTGTTGATCTGGTCTTTTGATCTGTGCCTGGGACCAACATGGGTGGTTCCCACACAAGACAGCCCAACAGCTTCCTCCATCAGCTGCCTTTGGGCCTGGCAAGACACGGAAATGTCACCATCTCTATCCTGTGCAACTCTGACTAGGTGAGGAATAAAGAGTCTCTGTATCTGTGAGGATTGAAGAATGCAGCCCAGTGGCTGCATTTTCTTTTTGTCTGCTGGCCTCATTTGGGGAACTTTATAGAGCTGACACAGGTGGACTCACGTTCACTCCAAGATTCTGGTGCAATTCTGGTACTGGGATGAAGGAATTAAAAACTAGCCCCCCCCCAGGGAAACAAAAGAAAGCAGGTGTGGCAATTTTAATTTCAGATAGATTAAATTTCACTCCAAAACTAATTAGAAGAGATAAGGATGGTCACTACATTTTAATACAACGAACAATCGATCAAGAATCAATAACGCTCCTTAATATCTATGCCCCAAACATGGGAGCTCCTAGCTTTATAAGACAAACCTTATGGAATATAAAGAACTTTATTGGTCCAGAATCAATAATAAGG
>VMDO01029006.1:0-23179 GCA_007922755.1 Pedetes capensis
TACACTATTTTGGACAGATGCAGTGAAAAAACGTTTTTGGTGTTCAGCCGATTGAATCCAAAGACACGGAACCTGAGAATATGGGGAGCTGACTGTGCTGTCTGAATGTTTTGAAAATCAGGAAAATATCCAAAGGCAACAATTATATTTCCATCTGAAAGGTATAGAAACAAAGATGGCTGCTAGATGACCATTATTATTATTTCCAGCATCCTGCATACGGTTCACCTGAGCCTGGAGGTTTGAATTGCTTTAGCCACATGCTTTCCCTCCAGCCTTTCCTCTCCCTGCCTTAATTATCTCTAAGCAATGCTCTCTTGCTCTCTCCTAAAGATGTTCCACCTGGAGGCGAATGCAGATTCAGAAAGGAATTTGTATTATAGCTCTCTAAACATTACTCCGGGCTGGGATTGAGCTCAGTGGGTAGAGCGCTGCGCTGCAGTCTCTGAGGTCCCAAGTTCAATTCCCAGCACCGAAAAAATGGGAGAAGGACCTGGCAATCCACTCCCAAGGCAATCCCCACACAGTCAGCCATTGAAAACCCTATCAGGGTCGCTATGAGTCAGATACTGACTGGATGGCCCCTAACAACAAACATTACTCTTTTTCCACAAAAGAGCTCTCTCTTTTCCTATTTGCCTTCTTGTTCTAAATAGAATTAAAGATCACTTTGCCACCTTTAACGTTGTTAAAAGTTTCATTTGTGTTCTAACTTCTTTCCCCTTCCTCCTATCCTTCCCCTGCCCCTTTCCAGAGTGACTATTATTATGTTTGTCCTTTCTTACAGGATTTTTATTTTTTAGTTTTATTTTTCGATAGGCTCTCACTATGCAGGCCAATGCCTGCAGCTGTAGCCCTGTGGCATCGGATCCCGTCAGATCTGGGAAGCTAATCAGGGCTGGCCCTGGTTAGTACTTGGATGGGAGACCGCATGGGAACACCAGGTGCTGTAGGCTTGGGACAAGGACCCGGCAACCCACTCCCAAAAATCAATCCGCCATTAAAAACCCTATGAACAGCAGAGGAGCACTGACAATAGTGTTCCGCCTGTTGTATGTAGGGTCGCTACGAGTCGGATACGGACTCGATGGCATCTAACAACAAACAACATGTAGGCCAAGCTGCCCTTGAACATGAGATCGGCCTGCTTCCGCCTCCAGAGTGCGGTCATGACAATCATGCAGCATGACGCCCATCTTTAATGTTACTCTATTAACGTCTTTATTCACACCCATGTGAGAAAACTTCCAGCGTTCTAGGGGCAGCCTCCTAGATCTGAGACTTGGGTATCGCCCCACGTTTCCTTAGTTAACTGATGGCACTATATAGTGGGCAACTTGCTCTTGCTCTCACCTTCTCAGCTTCTTGTTGAGTTGAATAAGATCTTTAAAAGCCTTTAAAAGCAAGAGGACCCTTTTTACCTAATTAAAACTAAAATAGTGTGTGCGCATGCGCGTGCACCAGCGCACCTGCGGGTCTTTTGCATGGATGATGGGCTTGTTTCTCCTAAGGTGTAAACTTCTACCCAAGGCTCTACTTACATCGCTGAGCATAAGCTGACTCTCGCTAAATGTCAAAAAAAGTACATGCCTCCGTCTGTCCTCTAGAGAAAGGTTTTCAACAGAGTCATCTGTTTTAGCTGAACTGGGGTTCCTTCCCCATTACCAAAGAATGGGCTTCCTTCCGTCCAAGCAGTCCAAGGACGCCAACTTCCAAGGGGACAAGAGCTGACCCACCCCACCCGCCCTCGAGGCACGCAGGGCGCCCTCCCGCCGGCTTCGCTCGCAGCCCCCCAGCGCGGACCCCGGATCGCCCGCTGCCCTCGCCCAGCGCTACGCCGAGGAACTGCCCGGCCGGCACGCGGAGGGCGGCGAGGCGGCGGCGGCGGCCCACTGGGCATGCTCAGAAGCGGGCAGGTCTGGGTCTCCACCCGCGAGCTCGTGCATTACAGCAGCGCTCGCGGCGCCGCAAGGAGGAGGCGGCGGCAGCGGAGGAGGCGGAGGTCCTACAGGAGGAAGCGGCGGCGGGGCGGGCTGGCCGTGGCCGTCCCCGGGCGGAGGAAGAGTTGCCGGGGAGGGGCGCACCCTCCGGCCGCCCGGAGCGCCCTATCTGCTGCTGGGAAAAAGGGCACCCGAGCCGAAGCAGGCGGCGGCAAGCAGCAGCGGGGAAAAGTGCGAGGGCAGCGGCGGGGCGAGGGCGCGGGGGCGGCCGGCGGGGCAGGTGCGCGGCCGCGGCCGGGGGCGGCATGTGACGCGCGGCGCGGCGGCTGCGGGTGGAGCGCCCTGGGCGCCCGGAGCGCGCGCCGCGGGGCAGCGCGGTGCCAGCCCGGATCCCCGCGCTCCTGCTCCGTCCGCCCGGCTCCCGCCCCGCTCCTGGGGACACTGGCGATGGCTCGAAGCGCGGTCGCGGGCAAGGACGCGCAGCCCTGAGGACGGTCGCCCCCCGCACGCCGACAGGCGGGAGACCCCGGGACCGGCGATCGGACGCCCCGGGCACTCGGCGGAGGCGCCGGGCACCGGCGTGGGACGGCCACCTGGAGCGCAGCTGCCAGGTAAGGACGGCAGGCGCGGCGGGTGGCGGTGGCCGCTCACCTGGTTTCTCGCCTGATCTGGTTGCGAAAGGGGGAGAAAAGTTTTCGGCTCCAGTAGGAGAGGTTTGTGCTGGCGGAGTTGAAAGGAGGGACTGCGAGGGACGCTAGAGGCCGGGCTGTCGGCTCGGGGTGCAGGGACTTGAACCTCGAGAGCGCGGAGTCCTGGCGCGGAGTCGCAGGTCCAGCACCGAGGTGGTCAGTGCCGAGGTGGCACCGAGTGCCTGGACGGCGAGGGGGATACGGTGACAGGAGGCCCGAGGACAGCCGGGGGTCGCCCCACCCAGCTCTTTCGCTTCGATTTTCTCTCCCTCCAATGCCGGATCTGGGCACCGAGCGTCCGGGAGGAGCTGGTGCTTGGCTCGGTACTGTGTTGGGGAGCGCGCGTGTGTGGCGTGCCCAGTGGGAGCCCCGTTTGATTTCCTTGCGTTTTTAGGAAAGCACCCCCCGACCTCGCGCGGGGCCGTTTGTTTGGATGGCATTTCGGGGAGTGAGGAGGCAATTTTTGCACTTCCAGAAACACGGGCGAAGGTACGTAGCGGGGCGCGCGACTTTCCCGATCCAGGGAGAGTCTACACCCGCGCAGCGGCGGCCGCTGAACTGCCCCGGATCTCCTCTCTGGAACCCTCCCGTGTCCCAGGCTCCTTGCACTAGCGTTAATTTGTGCATGGTTTTTTTTGTTTGTTTGTTTGATTTGAACGGCGGGGGCGAGGGGACAGGTGGCAGGAGCGGTAGAATTCACTTGTCTGCTGGGCTGTGTGCGTGTTGAAATTGTGATCGCGTTCTGCGTGCTCGTGAGGGTGCGCGACTCTGCTTGCACGCAGGTTCGAAGTGGAAGAGGAAGCAGGGGTGTTGAGAATTGTATCCATATGGCATACGGACAGCTCTCGAAAATGCAAACCTTCATGTGTGTGCAAATGTTGTTTGAACCTATCCGAAGTCCGTGAGAATACGTGCCCCCCACCTACCCCACCCTGCCGGGGGTGGTTGCACGGGGAGAGGATGGCTTTCCTTGGAAGGGAAATAGATTCATCAGAGCAGTCGTGTTGGTTAGGACATTGGCTGTTTCACTGGGTTCTTTGCACAGACCTCTTGTTTCTGTCTTGGCTTCTGGGTTCCAACAAGACAGATAATCCAGCCCCCCCCCCCCGTTTGGGCTTTCTGAGTTACTATTTGGAAAAACAATTCTTAAAGCGTGTTTACTAATTATGCAGCTCAAATGGTTTTATATCGTGAGATCATTTCTGTTGCGTGAACCATTCATCACTAGTCCCTGTGTTTAAAACAATGCTTGAGAGCTCCTGCGTAAGAATGTACACTTCAGAAAGGAGGAAGTGCAGCGTAGAACAGATGCATGTACACATGTACGTAGGCAAGATTGCAGTGGACACGTCTTAAAGACGAGGTCTTTCGGTTTCAAACACTGAGGGGTAGATATGGTGTTGGGTGCACCCCCTTGTTATGGGAACTGGTATTGCGAGATGAGCGTGTGCAGGGAGCATTCCGGCCTCTTCGGTGTGTTCCCACAGGCCACCACAGAAAGGGGGTTCACGTCGCAATTCTACCACCGCATAACCCTGTCTTTAGATTTTGTTTACATGGTCTGTCTCAATTAGCTTAATATGTAATTAGCTATTGTTGAGCTAGAAGGCACGTTATTTCTGAAGTGGTTTCCATATGGAAATGTAGCTTTGGCTTAAATTACTAACTTAAAAATAATTGCTTGGCAGGTCTGATTTAGACTGTTTATGCAGGCTACCTGGGTGCTTTGAAATTGAATTAAACATGAAAATAACAGTGATGAAAGAGTTTAAAAAATAACAATGGATAACTATGCAAGTAGACTTGATCGTTTAATAAGAAAAGATAAAAAGTAAACTAAATTTTGGCATTGAAAATTTCTGAGAGTGAAAAGTGTAATTTAGGGAAAGGAGAATGTGTGGAATTGGTTGTGGTTTACAGAAAGAACAAGTGTTAAAATAAGAGTAATTTTGCATTAAACTCATTAAAACTTGCTTAGGACACTTTCTTTAAGGTTTAGAGAAATTCATGAATATTCATTATACTACTTTTCTTCTTAGGATAGTAAAATATCATTCCAGGAGTATTGTTTATTTCAGAAGATTCTTTAAGCATGCATAGGAGTTAGAGTGTAATTTCTTATTTTCTCCTTATAAAGACAAACTTTTTTTTTAACAATCCGTTTCTGCTATTTGAAGCTAGAATGGGCAGAAATATGAGCTTTTTAAAATAATATTTTAGCTTTTAATTGCATGCAACCTGTTGAAAATAGTCCTGGATAAAAGGGACAGAGGCAGAATTTCTTGGATGCATACTAATAAAATTGAATAGAAAGTTACAGGATATGATTTTAAAAAAAGCTGCTTTATGTTTTTGTCCATTATAGAGTAATAATTTTTTTTCAGATTTTTACCTAAATACCTTGTCATTTCTTGAGCCAACATAGTGTTCTTGCCTAATAACGTTGTTAACATTGGCAGACTTAGTTGCTTACTCCTAAATGGCCTGGACATCTTCAGTGTAGCTATTAAGAGACTGGACCTTGTTTGCAGTGGGGGGAAGTTTATATAGTGCGCAGCTGTGGGATAGTGGCCCTTCCCATAGGAGATGAATAAATGTGAATTATAGGAAGGTGGGGACTCTTTGGTATGCAGAGAGATGCATGTATCCTTCATCTTGGAACCTCATTTTATATCATGGTATATTATGACTAATTCTGTTATCTTCCCAGTGTGGTTTTGAAGGATGAGTAATTGGAAAGACTTTCTTTTACATGGTACATTTGTGAATTTAAAACATGTCTTCCTTACAGAGGAGTATTTCAAAAGGCATGCATGGCTCTGTAAAAAAAAAAATAATCAAATACCTTTTCTGTGTTTGTTTTTTAAAGTAATATGCAAAATTAAAAATATCTGGTGCTTAATTGCCGAATGCCGTGAGGGTAACATTTCCCTAGATGTGCTATCTGTGAAATGCTCCACCAGACCTGTCATCTAGAAAGTTCTCTTAATCCAGTGGAAGTTCTGTCCTGGTTCTTAGCTTTACAGAACTGAGGGATAGAAGTTCCAGCCTTGAAGGAGGTTTTGATTTAATGAGGAGATTATTTAATGAATTTGACAAGAGACAAAGCCCGTCCAGTTGAAGGTCAGTTTCTGGTGTCTGCCAAGCTCTGTCTTCTCCTGAAAGGAAGATGTCTCTGGTCAGATCAGGTGCAAAGCTGACTCACCACGCCGCTCCCTCCACCAGCTCCCTGGCGGGGAGAGGCTCTGAGGTCCAAAGGTACCTCTTTCAGGGGTGAACTGAGCCCTTGAGGACCCTCTTAGTTGGCTCCATTCCGGGGCAGTAGAGATCTGCATTGGCCTTGTCTTCTTCAAGCCAAAAAAGACACATGGTTTTGTTCCAATGAAGCTGCTGAATATATCTAAGCATGGTGACCCGTGTCTGAAAACCACATACCCTCCTGAAACATTCCTATCCTGGGGTTTCAGGGAGGGGCGGTGGGGCCCTGTCTGCATCTAGGGTGGTCTGAGGATCGATTGCACATGAAAGTTCCTTTTGAACAAACTCTGCACAATGCGGTGTGGAGATGCCCCCTGGCTCAGCCCCTGGCCCCCAGGGGCTCTGATCCAGGAGTTTGGGAAGCTGGCAGTTTCTTTAGCCTCTGGCAGACTCTCCAGGGTCGGCTGGTGTTTTCCTTTCTTCTACCTGTTGGAGCTTTAGGCCCCTGCCCTCCTGAAGGCTTCTTCCTCGTCCTTTTCTGCTGGGGTCTTGGCTGCTGCTGGCTACATGGACACCAACTCTGGGCCCACTGGCCATGACA
Organism: Pedetes capensis; assembly: GCA_007922755.1. NCBI lineage: Eukaryota > Metazoa > Chordata > Mammalia > Rodentia > Pedetidae > Pedetes > Pedetes capensis. The sequence goes on from VMDO01029006.1 coordinate 6,429, forward strand.
CCAGTCCACAGATGGAATGTTCTGGGCCACTGTCCTCATCTCCCTCATCTCCCTAGCTCATCCCAAAGCTAACCAGAATAGCAACCTTTGACAAAAACAGGGGTGGGGAAAAAATACAATTAGAAGCTAGACATGGTGGCTTACAACTGCAATCCCAGCGACGTGGGAGGCTGAGGTGGGAGGATCACAGTTTTGAGGCTGGAGGCAGCCTGTGCAATTTAGTGAGCCCCTGCCTCAAAACAGAATTAGAAAAGGGCTGGAAGTATAGCTCAGGGGTAGAGCAGTTGCTTAGCACAAGGCTCTGCATCAATCCTAGTGCCACAAAAAAGAAAAAAGGAATACAATTAGACAGACAGAGGCTGGTAGATGCATGGTGGGCTTCGAGGCCATTCTCCCATTCTTTGTTCTGCCTGGGACTCCAGGGCCTGGCCTTGCTCATCCTTTAGCCCCTGCTGCCCACAGTAGGAGCGAGTGAGTTGCTTTTACCTGCAGTGGCTCTTGGGAGCCCTGGCAATTCCCTGGGCCCCTGTTTCTCTAATTCCTGTCCCACTGTGTTTTCACGGGACTGGGATTCTCCCATGTTTTCAGTTCGCATTTTCAGTACCGGACTCAATGTTTTGCCTGGAAAACCTTTAGCAGTGACCTTGACAGTGAGCCTCGCTCTTGCCAAGAACTTCTCTCCAGGAGAGAGACGCTGTTCTGTTATTCTCAGCCTCTGATTCAACCGCAGTGTGGACAAACCCTTGGAGCTGAGGGGCAGCCACCCTGTGCACACGGCCACTCTCTTCTGCCCGGACACTTGTGCCGCCCAGTTACCTGACACAAAGTCTCCTTGTCTGTCATTGTTGGCAGGATCAGATCTCCGTCCTCCACACCCCTCCAGACCGCTGTAATTTGAGTCGCTGACTGTCAACTACCAAATTAATCCTCCATTAGGTCATTTGTTCTAGCCCAGCCCTAGCCTGTTTCCTGTCCCCACTGTGTTCTTGGAATCTGGCTCACCAGCTGAGCCATGACATAGTCTACCTCCAGCCACCTCTGCCACAGGAAGCGGCCCCAGCACAGGCAGCCGGGTGCAGGCAGGAAATCCTCTGCCCACTGCGTGCAGATAAAACTCAGGTGAGTCAAGCCACGGTAAAACGCTGCCAGCCCGTTCCAGAGAGGGTCTCTGGACAGAAGGGCGGCCGCCTGTCTGCTTCCAGGGACCCTGCATTTATGGCTGTGCGATGTTCCCAGTGCTCTTCCATGGAGCCTTGTTGTGTATCACAGGGAGCTGCAACCATGGAATTGGGTCCACTTGTCACTTGTCCCTGTGGAGTGCTATTCACTCCCACTGCAATTCCCCAGAGGGTCCAGGTTGGAAAGGAACCTGGGTCCTGTGCACTGTGAGCCAGGTCTTGCCCATGGCCATTTGAAGATCCATCCAGCCAGGGCTCAAGTGGGCACGCATCCTCTGTCTTACACATGTGGAATTCGTATAAGTCTCAAGTGTCATTGGGTTCTTTATTCCAGATCAACACTCATGTTACTCCCTATGTGTGTGTTCCTTTGCACATGGTAACTTTGGTGATTTTCCATTTTCTTGGTGTAAAACAGGAGAAGAGTCCAACTTACCTATAAGGGTATCCCTCCCTCACACCATCGGCACTGTGGAGCTCTCGCACGGGGTCCCCTCTCCTCTTTGCCTGTGATTTCTCATGTGCCCAACAACACATGGGCTGGGATTTAGCTCAGTTGGTAGAGCGCTGCTCTGCAGTCTCTGAGGTCCCAAGTTTGATTCCCAGCACTGCAAAAATGGGAGAAGGACCTGGCAATCCACTCCCAAGGCAATCCCGAAAAAGTCAGCCATTGAAAACCCTATGAGGGTTGCTATGAGTTGGATACCAACTCGACGGCACCTGACAACAACAACAACAACAACAACAACAACAACAACAAATAGCACCCATGATATCCTGGGTGACCAGAGAGGTGAAGGGAAATTAAAAGGCCACGATCCTTCTTCAGGTGAAGTCTTCCTCTCTTCCCTCCCTACCCCCAAATCCCTCCCATCCCATAGGATCAGCCAGCACTTGGCAGGATTCCTTATGTGCAGCTATAACTCTGTTTCCCTGTGATCAATTTTTATCATCACTGGACTCATTTGATTATCAGAAACCGAAATTACATCTGCCTCAGCAGTGGTAACTCTTCTATTCTGAATTCTGGCGAGGCTTCCTGTCTTTAACATTACATTTGACACTCAGGGTTACCCAGGTAGTGTATATACTGATTTTCCCCAAAGTTAACTTCGTGAGAATATATGATAAGTAAATTTTCATTAACAGTTGTTTGGTGGTATGAGTAACACCTCTCTCTCTCTCTCTCTTTCTTTCTCTCTTCCTCTCTCTCTCTCTCTCTCATTTATCTATGCTCATTGCTTGTACGTATGGGTGCACATCTCTGATTTCCGTTGTTCCCATCCATGCATCCAATGTGCTGGGCGCTGTGGAGTCTGCTCTGGATACACAGGAAGAGGGGGCCAGGGGCTCTGCCTTCCAAGAGCAAACGCTCAACATGAGCTCAGGGCGGATCACCCAGGCTCAGCTGGCAGGGGATGTTAGAGATTGCATTAACACAACAACAGTCTATTCTCTAACATTGTGGAGGCCAGGAATCTGAAGTCTAGTTGCTGGCAGGACTGCTCTGTCCCCTTAAATACTCTAGAAATGAGAGAGGGGGAGCCCCTCCTGCCCCGCCCCCCAGTTTCTAGTGGCTGCCTGACTTGTGGCTGCCTCCCTCTGCTCTTTGGCAGTGTTGGTCACATGGTCCCTCTCCTTCGAGTGTGTCTCCTGGGCTGTGTGTCTCTCTCTTATATGGATACATAGTCTGCCTAGAGGGCCCCGCAGAAGACCCACAGCAGGGCAGGCGTCCCTCTAAAGAACCTTGCAATCAGCACGTCTTGGCCACGTGAGGTAGACGCAGGTTCTGGGCGTTAGGACCTGGGCATATCTTTTGAGGGACTACTTCAGGCCAGGACAGATGTCATCACTGGACAGCTTCTGCTTGCCCACTCTGCTGGTGGTCTTCACACCGTGCGGCCTGTGTGTTTCAAGAGATGAAGGCTCATTCGGTTTTCAGAGAGCGGCATGAGGCAGATCTTCCCTCCGTTGCGCCGAAAGGCTGATTCTTACTCTGGGCTTGTTTGCCTTCTGATAACCTGAAATTAAGAAGAGGACGCTTTAGCCAGGCGCGGTGGTGCACGCCTGTGATCCCAGCGTCTCGGGAGGCAGAGGCAGGAGGATTGCAAATTCGAGACCAGAGGCAGTCTGCATAACTTAGCAATACCCTGTCTCAAAAAGTAAAAACATGGGCTGGGGGTGCAGCTCAGTGATCCAGCACTTGCAGAGCATGCAAGCGTGAGGCCCTGGGTTCAACCCCCAGTATCACACACATAAAAAAAAAATAATAATAAATTAAATAAATAAAATAAAATAAAAAGAAGAGAACACTTCCTAGCTTTCTTCCCCAAGGAAGCCTTTGAGGTTTAATGATTTAAGGTCGATTTAACCTAGTCTTACGCGCCACTTCCAGATTTCCACGTTCATACTGAATCTTTCCATTTCTCCCTTCCCTGCAGTGAACTATTCTCTGATACGAAACGTGTGACTTCTGGCTTCTGTCCTTACAAGATTCGCAGGAAGTGCTCTTCCCCAAGTCACCTCTGACCTCTTGTCCACAAAACCAGCAGCCCTTCCTGGCTGTCCCCTGTAGCCTCACAGCGGCATCTTGAAGCTTCCCTGGCTGTCAGCACACGGTCCTGCGGGGCTGTCTTCTCTTCTGACCCGTCATCCTCCCAGCCCCCCTCTTGGCCTCCTGCCCAGTGTGGGACTCTGCAGTCTGTGCTTCTTGGTTGACTCCGTGCCCTTTCCCTGCCTCTGCTCGAGTCATTCCACTCACATTCAGGGGTGCAAAGATCCTTGATGTGTGGGTCACGCGCGGTTCCTCGGCCCCCAGCCCAGCTTGGCTTCAGGAAGGAGCCCCGTCATGTGCTTGGTGGGTAGCGCAGGCTGCTCCCTGCTTTTCCATATCCCGCTCTTCTCCCGAGGCTCAGGTTCCACAGTAGGGCCACACTAAAGTTTCCGGTAACCCTGACTTAACTCCTTTCCATTGCTTCTCACGTTTAGCCAGACCCTGAATTCTAATTGTTGTTGTTGTTGTTAGGTGCTGTCGAGTCGGTATCTGACTCATAGTGACCCTGTGTACAACAGGCAAAACACTATTGTCAGTGCTTCTCTGCTGTTCATAAGGTTTTCAATGGCGGATTGTTTTTGGGAGTGGGTTGCCGGGTCCTTCTCCCAAGCCTACAGCACCTGGTGTTCCCAGGCAGTCTCCCATCCAAGTACTAACCAGGCCCGACTCTACTTAGCTCCCGAGATCTGACAGGATTGGATGCCACAGGGCTATGGCTGCAGGCCTGAATTCTAATACCTGACCAAATAATATTGCAAACCTCTTGGCCACTCCCCTTTCGTACGATCACCGCATTTATCCATTGATCCTCCACATTCAGTGTGCATTCCTGTATGTAGGGATCGGAGCACAATGTGAACCCCAATAGACGAGGTCCGGGGGAGCCTGACAATCTGCTTTCCTAACAATCCCCGCAGGGAACTCAGAGGTCCCACCAGAGCTCAGCCCACACTGAGAAGAAAGCCCTGCAGTACTTACACCCTTAGACCTTCCTCTTGGTCTCTGGTCATCCCAGGTGATGTCTTTGACTCCATTCCTGCCTCCCCGTCCACGCACAGAGCTTGCTCTTGTTGAAGTTGAAAGCTAATCATTTTTGTCCCATCCTCAGACACCTTCCTTGATAGCCCCCTCCGCTAGCGATTGAATAACAACCGTCTTGCCTCAGCTTCATCCTGTTCCGGGGCTGGATTTCCATTTTAAGTTCAGTTTCAAGTCCCAAGGCTGCCCTTCCCTCAGCCCCCCTCAGGACTCGCTGTGCCTTCTGTTCTGCCCTTGTGCTGCGTACAATGCCCTTCCTCTCACATTTTCAAGGATCCAGATTTCGGCGATTTGTTGAGCACAGCGTTCAGAATTCCTCTCCCAGTACTTTGTCAGGATCTCGGTCCGATCAGCGATTACATTCACTCTCGTTTTGTGAGTGAGTGTGGATGTACTTAAATGAGTTCAGACAGCAGACTGTGAGGCCTCGAGGCAAGATGCCACGCTGCACTTGAACTGCCCTTAAGTATAGTTTTCCCCCCGAAAGATCGATATGCACATTGACATAGAAAATATATAAATACGGTGCTTTTACTGCTTGCCTCGTTATAAAAGTAACATATCTTATACAAAATGATAAGTATACGAGGTGTGATCAAAATATATGGTGAATGTTTAAACTTTAAAAATTATTACAGTAAAAGAAACATGGCCACTAATCCCCCCTCAAAATACTCCCCCCGGCTTTGAACACACTTACCCCATCGTTCCTGCCACTTCTGGACGCCATCCTGGAAGTCCTCTTTTGTGGGTGTCTATAGTTTTTACCCTCCATGGCAACAGCCCTCCTTGTCACACGTCACTTCCGCTATGGCAGTTTCTGTCAGATAAAACATTGCAGTGTGTCTTCACGCACCTTATTCGCGGGATCTGGCGTGGTGCTATTTGTGGCTCTTCCCCGAAGTCAAAATGACCAGGAAAGGTCAACATTCGAATCAATTTCAGGACATTGAGGCAGCCGGGATGCTGCAGCTGCAGACACTCATGGAAGAGGACTTTCAGAACCGCGTCAGAAAGGGGCAGGAACGACGGGATCAGCGTGTTCAAAGCCAAGGGAAGTTTTTGAGGGGAATTAAAGGCTATATGTGTTTTATTGTCTTTTTTGAAAAAATTTAAACATTGGTCATTCTTTTTGTGGAGGTTGAACCCAGGACCTTGTACATTCTTTGCAAGTACTCTACCACTGGGCTGCCACCCCCGAGCCCATTTTTTAATACCTTTATCTTAATTAAGACAGGGTTTCACTAAGTTACACAGGTTGCCTCTGGCTTCAAGCCTGTGATCCTCCTGCGTCTGCCTCCCAAGCTGCTGGGATTACAGGTGTGTGCCACTGCACCTGGCTTCCACCATATCTTTTGATTACCCCTCGTTTACTATGAAAAGATTAAGTCCACTGGGACTCCATGCCTTCAAAGGTAACTGTGGAGCACAGTGTGCTGCATATTCATCTGCTGTTTTTCTGTACTGCTATGGCTTGGAGCTGGACTGTACCCCAAGGCCACTGTGCTGAGGGCTTGGGCCCCAGCTCTTGGGAAATGATGTTAAACTTGAAGAGCTGGGGCCCATGAAGGAGGCTTTAGGTCACTGGGGGAGGAGTGTCCACCTAAGCGATTGTGAGACTCCACTACCTTCCTCCCTCTCTCCCTGCCCCCTAGCCATGAGGTCAGTGGTTTTATCCCACTACACACTTCTGTCATCACAGGCCCAAAGCAACAGGGCCAGTCAATCAATCATGGACTGACAGCTCCAAAACAGTGAGCCAAAATAAACCTTTCCTCTTTATAAGTTGATTTATCTCAGGTTATTTGCGATAGTGCTGGAAAGCGGACTAACATATACACACATTCTAATACTTTCTCCAAACCTGTAGAGGGTAACAGACTTTTGCAACTTTGCTTTAAAGGCAAATCTGCCTCCTTATTTATAAAATCTGCACTTCATTCCAAAAGCATGGACTGATTTCGCTGCATAAAAATCTATCCACTTAAAATGGCCTAGCAACTCAGAAATATATTGCTTTGAATTTCTTATCCATTGAGCATGCCTTTATTCAGCAGTTTCTCTTTCCCAGGATTGTGCGAGAATTTTGGATTTGTGAGAATTAGGCACAGACCTGGACGTGGTGGTGTACGCCTGTAATCCCCTGCAAACCCATCACTGGGGAGGCTGAGGCAGGAGAAGTGCAAGTTTCTGACCAGTCTGGGCTACATAGCATGACACTGTCTCAAAATAAAAACAAAACAACAAACAAATAAATGAGTTAGGCACAGACCCTACTATCCTGGAAGGCCCAAGGTAGTTTTATGCCTTATGCTTCAGCATAATGCTGGGTGATGGGTTGACAGAGAGACAGTGATCATTTGTCATAAATGCCGGATTAAAACAATTATATGTGGTGACATGCCCTCTCACATTGCTGAATTTTATGTTGAAATGCAAACCTTCACGTTTTCCAGATCCATATAGAACAGGTGGGGTGGGGTCTAGCTCAGTTGGTAGAGTGCTGCTGTGTGTTCTATGAGTTCCTGGGTTCAATCCCCAGCACTGCAAGAACAGGAGAAGGATGTGGCAGCCCACTCCCGAAACAATCAGCCATTGAAAACCCTATGAATGGCAGAGCAGCACTGACATGGTGCCAGGCATGGGAGTGTGGGGGAATGTTTCATTTTGTTGTACATAAGGTCGCTATGAGTCGGGCCTAACTCCATAGCATCTAACAACAACAACAACAACAACAATAGAACAGGTGGCACGTTCTAGATTCTGAATATGTACATATTCATTTATTTCTCTCACACATACACATATGTATGCTTTTGTGTCATAAATGAATATAAATATGGAATAAAAACAGAAGAACTTCAACAAAGGTTTAACAAAAATTTAAATATATTTAACAAAACTACAATTTAGGGTGAAGCTTTATGAAAAATAAAATGTCACGTGAGCTATGTGTTAGAATGCTAAGTGATGATATAAGGCATTTGTTGAAAAGAAAACTCTTACAGAACTCAAGCCAATATCCCTCTAAGCTGTTTGGAAGAGTGGCTTTTAATGATGAAAGTTTGTTATTGCTCTCTTAAAAACAAAACCAAAGCTAGGTGGCAGCTTTTTGGTGGCATGTGCTTGTAGTCTCAGCTACTCAGGAGGCTCATTTAAGCTGAGGAGTTTAAGACCACCTTGGACAACATAGTGGGACCTCGGCTCAAAAACTAGAAATCAGTTTTGTGGTAGAACACAGGAAGATCATCCCCCTCGTTAGATGGGGGCAGAAGTGTGTTGGAGGAGCCTGGAGTTACCAGCTATACTAGCTGGGTATAAGAGGGAGGAAATTTAAAAGTAGAATATGAGACACTAAAGGAACTTCCGCTCTGAAACAATGCAAGACCACTGCCATCTAGGTTCCCACAGTTACGTACAGAACATTTCTACATCTTCTCTCAAACCCCTGAATACTTTTTTCATTGGTTTATTTAATGTATCATCCTTCTGCTACATTTCTTTCAGCACATAGTGGTAGGAAAAATTGAACCCCTATCATCTGATTATAAAATGAAGACATCTTTGTTGCCATTTTGCCCTGGCTGCTGGAAATCTTAGACCTACAAATAACACACAGTCACAGGGGCCAGTTTCTCCAGTGTTTCAGAGCATTGTTTCCTTTTTCCTTAGTAGCTATTTACTGTTCAGTTTTAATATAAGGACTCTCAGATTCTCTTTGGGGATGGGCAGGATATAATTTAGAAACAGACTGTCTAAAACAATGCCTGTAGAAACATACTCAGATATTAAGGTGAGAAAAACAGGAGGTGAATACTTTTAAAACAAAAGAGACAAAGCAATGTGTTGGGACTAAGATCTCTTTGGAGGTCTGAAAACTCAGCAACTAAAAAAGTAATTTCTAGGCCAGTGCAGGATATTCTGGAGAAGAAATGAGCAATTATGGTGATGATGATGATGATGAAGAAAATGGCTGGTGACAATTTATAAGAATTTGTTATTTTCACACAGTACCTCATTGAATCAACAACCCTCTTTTTAAAAAATGTATAGTAGACTTTTAAAAATTACATGTGTTTATAATGTATATTGTCACATTTTGATATATATGTGCATTATAAAATGATTGTTGTTAGGTGCCATTGAGTTGGTGTCCGACTCATAGTGACCCTATGTACAAGAGGTGAAACACTATTGTCAGTGCCTCTCTGCTATTCATAGGGTTTCAATGGCTGACTTTTCTTTAGGAGTGGGCTGCTAGGTCCTCCCAAGCTTACAGTACCTGGTATTCCCAGGCAGTCTCCCATCCAAGTACTAACCAGGTCCAACTCTGCTTAGCTTCTGAGATCTGATGGGATCAGATGCCACAGTAGTATGGCTCCAGGCATAAAATGATTAGATGAAGCTAATTAACATATCCATCATTTAACATGCACAACACTTTTCGTAAGAACAACTTACAATCTATTCTCTTAGCCATTTCCTATAGACAATGCATTACTATTTACCATAGTCATTGTGCTGTGCAGTTGGTCTTTCAAGTTTATTCATTCTCTCCAGTGGCAAATTTGTTAAATTTTAACCAATCTTCTTTACCCCAGTGCCTCTGGTAACCACCAAGCAAAAGTCTGACTGTGTTAGAATCCAAATGTAAGATCATGTGGTATTTGTCTTTCTGGGCCTGGCTTATTTCATTTAACATAATGTCTTCCAGATCTATCCATATGTTGCGAATTCAGCCTTTTCTTAAGGCTAAATCATACACTGTTATGTATATGTACATTTTCTATATCTTGGTTATTGGAAATAATACTGCAGTGGACTTGGGAATGAACACATCTCTCTGTTGTACTGACTTCATTTCCTTTGGATCTATATCCAATAGTGGGATTGCTGGACCGTACAGTAGTTCTATTTTTAATTCTTAAGGAACCTCCACACTCTTTTCCTTAATGGAGGTATTAATTTACATTCCCACCCACAGTGTACAAGGGATCCCTTTACTCTGTTTCCTTGCCAACACTTGTTATCCTCCATCTTTTTTTTAGTAGCCATTCTAACAGGTATGAGGTGTCATCTCATGTTTTAATTTGTATTTCCCTGGTAATTAGTGATACGGGACATTTTTTTTCATATACCTGTTGGCCATTTGTATCTGTCTTCTTTTAAGAAATGTTCAGGTCCTTTGACCATTTTAAAATTGTTATTTGACTTCCTTATATGTTTTGGACATTTGATAACCTCTTACGAGATGCATGGTTTGCAAATATTTTCTCTTGATCCATAGGCTGTCTCTTCATTCTCTTGATTGCGTCCTTTGCTGTGTAGGTGCTTTTTAATTTGAGGTAATCCCACCTGTCTATTTTTGCTTTTGTTGTCTGTGCTTTTGGGGTCATACCCCAAAAATCATTGCCCATACCAATGCTGTGAAGCTTTTACTCCATGTTTTCTTCGAGTAGTTTAATAGTTTAGGTTTCATTTTTAAGCTGTGAATCCATTTTGAGTTGACGTTTTACTATTTGTTATGAGATAAGGGTCTATTTTCATTCTTCTACATGTGGACGTCCAGTTTTCCCAACACGTTATTGACAGGGGAGAATGTTCTCTCTCTGTTGTGTGTTCCTGGCACCCTTATCAAAACCAGTTGGCTGTAAATGCGTGGGTTTATTCCTGGGCTCTCTTCCATTGGTCTGTGTGTTTGTCTTTGGCCGGTGCCATGCGGTCAACAACCTATTTAAGTAGAGATTATTATCATATTTTAAAATATATTTACAGAAAAGGAAAACTAAAACACAGTGAGGCTAGAGAATTTTTCTAGCCTAAGCAACAAGTCATGTCAGAGAGCGGTGGTTCCAGGCCTTACGATCTGGCCTTTCACAACGTTGGCATAATATTCACTTATGTCTTTCTTATCAAAGCAAGAAGCCAAATAAAAGAAAGAAGCATCCAGAAGCCAAGTCTTGAAGCAAAAATAAAGACATAGATTCAGATATCTCCCTGGTGCAAGGTACAGGTGGATCCCTGGTTGAATCACTGATGAGACTCTCAAGAGCCTGAGAAGGCACAAAGTCAGAGAACGTGGAACAAAAAGCTGGCCCTGGGTCAGGAGGCTGGGCCAGATGGGGCATTGCGTGGCCTCTCTCCAGCTTCAGTAAGAAAAGAAATCTGTGTCCAGGGCTGGGCTCTGTGGTTCATGCCTGTGTATCCAGCTCCTCAGGAGAGGGAGGCAGGAGGATCACAAGGTAAGGCCAGAGGCAGCTTGAGAAACTTAGTGAGACCCTGTCACAAAAAGAAAAAAGAAAGAGGGGGTCAGGGTGCTGCTTAGTGGTAGAGTACTTGCCTAGCATGTGCAAGGCCATGGGTTTAATCCCTAGTATGAGAAAGAAAAAGAAAGAAACAAACAAAGGAAAGAAAGAAAGAGAGAGAGATGGGAGGGAGGGGTGGGGGGAAGGAGAGAAACAGGGAGGGAGGGAGGGAGGGAGAGATAGAAAGAGGGAGAGAGGGAGGGAGGAAGGGAGAGAGAGGGAGAGAGAAATCAACATGAGTCCATCAGCATTTTCACATTGCACCCTCGGGACTCCCACCTCCTGCTTACATTTCCCACTTTCCTCTGGGTCAGACATGTTCTTCTGAGTGTACCATGTTGACTTGACTTTCCTCTGAGCACCTTGTTTAGTGCCATTGCCTTTTCAAGTTCCCAGCCTATGTTCGGTCTTTTTCTGATACCTAACTCTCTTCAGGCTGGGATTTAGCTCAGTTGGTAGAGCACCAATCTGCAGTCTCTGAGGTCCCGAGTTTGATTCCCAGTATAGCAAAAATGGGAGAAGGACATGGCAATCCACTCCCAAGACGATCCTTAAACAATCAGCCATTGAAAACCCTATGAGGGTTGCTATGAGTTGGACAGGACTCGATGGCACCTAACAACAACAACTCTTCATTCCCGATTCCTTTTCTTTTTTCCCATTTCTTTTAATCCCATAAACTGTGGTCCTCATACCATTCTTTCTTTGGAACCAATCTCTTGAAGAAATACATTAACGCCCCTTGCCAAAGTTTGAACTCGCCGGGTTATAACCTGGCTCGATGTCTCCACAGTGAATGTGTCCACCTCCTGCTCCAGCTCTCCTTCCTTCCTGAGACCCGCGATGCTGACCTTCCATGCTCTCCTGGTGCCTCTGGCTGTTCCTTTTCATTCTCCCTCCTCAGTCCCTCTCCTTTCATGTTAAAGAGAGAGCCTTCATGACACCCACCAGCTGTAGACGTCAAAGGACCCATTGAGATGATCTGGTTTGGGCCTTTTGTTGAATATTTAGGAAATTGAGATCCTGGAGGGTCCATGCTGCACGCAAAGCTACGGAGTTCCTAAGCCTGCATCTTTCGCCTCTGCACCTAGCATTCTGCGTGTTCTTGCGCTGCGTCACCTCTTGAGAATTTGCTGCCTTCTTCTCTCCCTCTGTTTCTTCTTTCCTGGTGATCTCACCTGAGCTCCCGGTATTAAGGATCGAAGACACTGATTTCTAGTCTCTGCCCTCTTCTCAAGTGCTGGGCACCCACCGATGGCCCCCTGCTAGACGCTTCTATAAGCAATCCCAGCCACTCCCCTCTAAGATGCCATTTAGACATGGACACCATCTTTTTTTTAGTAGCCAGTCTACCAGATAGGAGGTGACATCTCACGTGGTTTTAATTTGTATTTCCCTGGTAATTAGTGATATGGGACATTTTTTTTCATATACCTGTTGGCCATTTGTATCTGTCTTCTTTTAAGAAACATTCAGATCCTTTGACCATTTTAAAATTGTTAAAAGCCATCCTTCCTCTGTTCCCTCTGCCCTAATTGGATCACAGATTCCTAGGAGCTCAGACTTGCCTCCTTTTGGATGTTTATTTCTTTTACACCCGCACACTTTCCGTGTTGGATTTTCCTGAGCTTTCTGTGGTTAATTCCTTCCCTCCTCTTCCCACTACATTCTCTCAACACAGGTCCTTCCTGCCTCCCCCCTGCCCGGCTCCAGTGGCTGCTCACTTGTCTCCCAGCTTCCACTGTCCGTGGTCCTTACTGAGATAGAAATCATCTATAGTGTCCTCAATGAGGTAGAAATCATCTATAGTGTCCTCAATGAGATAAAAATCCTCTATAGTGTCCTTAATGAGATAAAAATCATCTATAGTGTCCTTAATGAGATAGAAATCATCTATAGTGTCCTTATGGCTGGGATTTAGCTCAGTTGGTAGAGCACTGTGCTGCAGTCTCTGAGGTCCTGAGTTCAATTCCCAGCACTGCAAAAATGGGAGAAGGACATGGCAATCCATTCCTGAGGCAATCCCGAAACAGTCAGCCATTGAAAACACTATGAGGGTCGCTATGAGTCGGATACCGACTCGATGGCACCTAACAACAGCAACAGCATAGTGTCCTTAATGAGATAGAAACCGTCTACAGTGTCCCCTACATAACGCTCAGCCCTGTCTTCCTCTCCTCCTCCTCCCAGGGCACCGCAGCCACCTCACCCCACTTGAGAGTCCTCCGGGGCCTCTGTCCTCTCCCTAGGTTTCCACGGAGGCCTCCACCCTCTGAACCTCCCTCTCCTCAGTGCGCCTGCAGCTGTCCCGCACACGCTGGAAGATCTGCATTCCCTCAGAAAACCTGTCTTCTCAGTCGCCACGCTGCTATAGCGTGTCTTCACATTTATTATCACGTTTGCCATACTTGTTTGCGCTAGAGTAAGTTATGGAACCACACATAAATTACGTTCCTTTAGGCTTTGAGCTTCTCTTCGGGAGCTACCCGGGATTTATTTTTCACTATCCAAGATCTTACATCTTGTAGAAGTGCACAAAGTTGATTGATGCTGTAGATCTCCGCGAGGGCAGAAAATTTGGTTTTATTCACTGGTAAATCCCAGGGGCCTAATACAGTGCCTGGCACATGATAAACTCTCAGTAAGAATGTGTGGTTAGCCGGGTGTGCTGGCGCATGCCTGTAATCCCAGCGACTCGGGAGAGGGAGGATCACAAATTCGAGACTACAGGCAGCCTGAATAATTTAGCGAGACCTTGTCTCAAAATAAAAAGTAAAAAAATAAAAATGGGCTGGGGGTGCAGCTCAGTGGTACATGACTGGCAACACATGCAAGCTTGAGGCCCTGGGTTCAACCCCCAAGTACCACAAAAACAAAAACAAAAAGAGGCACCATGGCTAACTCGGTGACTTGGGAGGCTGAGGCAGGAGGATTATGAGTTCAAAGCCAGAGGCAGCCTCTGCAACTCAGCAAGAACCTATCTCAAAATAAATAAAAATTGGGGCTGGGGGTGCAGCTCAGTAGAACATTTGCTTGGCACGGGCAATGCCCTGAGTTCAACACCCAAGTACTGAAAAGCAAACAAACAAACAAAAACCCAGATTGTGTTGTTGAGTGAGTCCCGCTTACTGTTCCTTTTGGAAGAAAAACCTGAGGGTTAGCAATTTTACATAGATCTTGCTTTGGCAAAATAGTTTATCAGTAAACAGACGGGCTGGGATTTGGCTCAGTTGGTAGAGCGCTGCGCTGCAGTCTCTGAGGTGCTGAGTTCGATTCTCAGCACCGCAAAAATGGGAGAAGGACCTGGCAATCCACTCCCAAGGCAATCCCGAAACAGTCAGCCATTGAAAACTCTCTGAGGGTCGCTATGCGTAGGATACCGACTCGATGGCACCACCACCACCACCACCAACGTTATTAAACAGGAGGTAATGCCCTGTGAATGTCACACGAAACCCAACAGAATTTCCCCAGTTGAGGTTCAGAGCTTTGCCTGCCTGGAGCATTGTGTGCCTAGATATAATGGTTTTAAGGATGCCCCTCATCTTTTAGGGGGGATGGTCCCCAAAATAATACAAATACAGCCTCCACTGAATAATGGCCCCTCTCTCCAACCTGTTCTAAGGGCCAGTGTTTTTCAAGTAGGCATTATTGATTGATCATCAGCTGCCACAGACAGACAGCTCTTCAGAAATTTCTCTGTAGCCACTCTAAACATTTTGATCACAGTGATCGGGGTGATGCTTCCAAAACTGTGGCCCAAGATCACATGCACCAGGATCATCTAGGATGGTTGCTAAACATGCAGACTTGGGGATTGAAACCAGACCAGTGGGGTCAGAGCAGGGGCGGTGGCTGTCATTCCAAAGAAATACCTTGCACAACTGTGTGCTAAATTTTAAGATGCACAAGTGCATGTGTGCATGTGGTGGGGGATGGAGGGGGGGAGAGAGAGAGAGAGAGAGGGAGGGAGGGAGGGAGGGAGGGGGAGGGGGAGAGAGAGGGAGAGAGAAACGTTTTCTATTTGGCAAGGGTTACATAATCTTAAACCATTCTTTCTGTTTAAATGAGTCATATTCAATTCAGGCTGTTTCTCAGGCTTTGTGAAGAATGGAGTGCTCTTTCTCACTGCATTTTAAACGCAAAGAAGGACAGATCTCAGGTGTAGGATTAAGATAAAACTTCTTCCATCAAATGTATCCTGCTGTCTCTCAATACGTGCTTGTGTATATGTGTGTTTGTGTATTTGGAAAAATATTGTTAACAATGTTGACAAAGCACTAAACACTAAAAATTATTATCTCAAATGTCAGGAGTTCTCAACTTTGTTTCTTGAGTTAGGCCATGGAGCTATTGTGAACAGACCACATTTTTGCATGCATATAATGCTATATGTTGTTGTTCTTGTTAGGTATTGTTGCATTGGGTCTGACTCATAGCAACTGTGTACAACAGAACAGAGCACTCTCTGATACTGTGCCATGCCCAGTACTATTATCAGTGCTTCTCTGCTATTCCTAGGGATTTAGATGGCTGGTTGTTTGGAGAGTGAGCTCCTAGGTCTTTCTCACAAACCTACAGTACCTAGTATTCCCCGGCAGCCTCCTATCCAAGGACTAACCAGACTAACCCTGCTTAGTTTCTGAGATCAGATGGGATCAGACACCAAGATGGTATGGCTGTAGGCATGATGCTCTATAGAGTGCCAGAATATTTCAAGTGTTAAAATTGTAATAATACATACTGGAAACAAAAGATTAATGCAAGTCATGTTTGACTTCTGCAATTACATGGGGTGCTTAACATGGTTACCCTTGTAATTCAATTCCACTTTGAAAAGTAACAATGTGTATACATTTTCTGGCACCCCTAGTGTTTAAGAGTTAGATCTCTGAGCAAGTATGCCACATATATCACTGATATGATCAGCTGCCTGTCAAAGATCAATGATAGAATAGTCTGGCACTGTTGCCCTATGTGCATAAGAGTTCAATTACCACGAATATTCTTACCATGGGCATGGACTGGTTTTGCCTATACATTATGAGGCATTTATGTAGGTCTTCTGCCTGGGCTGGGATTTAGATCAGTTGGTAGAGTGCTGCGCTGCAGTCTCTGAGGTCCCGAGTTCAATTCCCAGCACCACAAAAGTGGGAGAAGGACCTGGCAATCCCGAAACAGTCAGCCATTGAAAACCCTATGGGGGTCACTATGAGTCAGATATCGACTTGACGGCACCTAACAACAACAACAATATAGGTCTTCTACAAATGAGTACATTTTAATAATCATATATGAGTACCACTTTTTCAAATATTTAATGTAAAATAGTATCATTACTTTTTTTAGAAAATAAAATAACAGTCATCTGTTATTAGACATTTAGAAATTCCTGTGGTAGCAAAGACCTTGGAGCTGGATGATCCACAGCCTGGTCTATTTCTAGCTCTCTCCTGGCCATTCATTAGTTCATTAAACTTATTAAGTTCTTGAATTATGTCTGGCAGTATTCTAAAAGCTGGAGATAAAGGGATGAATAAGAGCGACAAGGTGCTGCCTTAGTGGAATTTAGATCCGTGTGGTAATATACAGGAGGTAGCCTACTGTTTACAAAGGGATTTCTAAGAGGCTTGCTCTACTAAATGTCAAGACCAGAGGACAGATGAGCGCGTTAGG